>CAFUXE010000297.1:632249-691709 GCA_903364295.1 Serranus cabrilla | reverse complement strand
AACACATTCACAAACGCTCAAGTACCATTTCTCCCCCCCACCCCACCACACACACACCCTCAGCGCAGCTTCAGTGCTTTGTTCTCCACCTCTTACCTTCTTCTGCCGAAGCTACGTTTGCAGGCCAGCAAACGGGCTAAATGAGGCATTCAAGAGCCCCGATTGGAGCTGTACAATATAGTTTGAGATACCCCCAACTGATAGCGGCTTCCCCTCTGCTAGAAGCTCGTGAACAAAGGGGGCCAGCTATGAAGGAGTTTATTTGCCAAAAACAGCTTACATCCTTCCTTTTTTAGTGAATACGGGACGGGAGAGACAGGGACAGACACTCCGTCTCGATGTGTTTATTCGCAGTCTGAGAACGGGTGGAGGGAGCGCGGGGTGATTCCGTCATGCGACTGAATTAGAGGTGGCATTGTGTTTGGATCACTGGGAGGATCACAGCTGAGACACTCTGATAGGAGGAGTTTTTACATGGGAGCCTGTGAAAACTTTTCATCCTGGGGAGATTGGTCGATTATGAGATAATGCCTCTTCATCCATTGATCAATAATACAATGTTATGAGTGCAAGCTGAATGTCATTAAGAAATATATCATGTTTTGCTTGAAAATGACAGAAAAATAATGAATGCTGGTTATTCTTATGACTCTCATCTGTACAGGAGACACACACATGTGTAGTGTCATGTATGAAATCGCATGTTTATGTGTAAATGTATCTGTCCATGCACCAAATGAGTGTTTTGCAAAGTCACAGTTGATAGAGGACACAGATTTCCAGGTCAGATTAAACCGTTTCCCCATCGAGAGCCCCCCATTCTCCTGGAGACAAACACAGGATGTCCTTGATGGACACGGTGCTATTATCTAGCCAGCCAGCCAGCCACAGAGAAAGACTTGGAGGGGGTTGAGTTATTAGCTGGCCTGTGGGCTCCCAGTACATGAAACAATACCACAACTAAGATTAGCGTGGCCAAGAGAGGCAGTTTGTTACAATTCAAACGGTTATTATTCTCTCTTTTATTAATACTATCATTCCTTGTAATCAAGATTTGTAGAGGTAGGGAGGGTCTGGGGACAGTGGAACAATGTGACTGATTATCAAAGGGGCTGCGATAACAGACTGTGTCTTCTGAAAAAGGTAGAAGTGACGAGGTACACAGGCGCCACTCAGTAAACAAAGGAAGAAATCATACAGAACCCTTGAGAAAATAACATCAACACTGTGGAATGATGGTGCACAGGGCCCTATCAATTCAGGTCGTGGGAGGCAGGAGTAAGGTATTTTCACATAATACATGGTTTGAAAATAATAGTCGATTGCATCTGGGAATAATCAGCCTGTATGCAATACCTGGACGTCAATTCCCCTGCTTGATATTCCCTTGCTGTAGTTTTTGTTCAAAGTGCATGAACCATTTGTTGTTTCTACCAGGGATTAAACCAAGTGCTTTCCTCGACTTGAAATGTGTCAGTGTGTGTGTCGTAAGCCTACCTGTGGATGGAAAAGTGGTGGTGAGGGCCTGAGGAATTTTTCCTTCAGAGCTCCAACGGGGTCGAGTAGCTTCCTCTTCTCCACCCTGCTGGACCAACAACAAGGCAGAGGGTTACGTACCAAGGTCAGAGTTCATCTAAAACCTCAACATAAAAGCGTTAAAGTTGCTTATATGAAAAAAAGCAGTTACTGGTCTAATCGGGGCTGAAATACCTGTATATGGGGTCCATGAAGAATGCTGAGGGCTTGGCGTAGTGCAGGGGTGGTGGCTGGTGCGGCTGTGCCTGGGGCTGCTGGTGCTGGGCGATGGAGGATTGGTGCAACGACTGGGAATGGGGGTGTGGAAACCCAACTGGGGCTTCGTCCTTGACAGAGACCCCCTTTCCAACTCCAAAGATGTGGTTCTTTCTGTTTTGTGGATCAGCTGCCACACCATTATGACCACCTCGGCTCCGGCCACCAATGCTGAGGTCCAAAGGCTGTTCTTCACTGCTAGATATTGCTAAAGGTCCACTACTGCTGCCAGTACTACTGTTGGGGTTTGAGGGGTTAGTTGGGGTGGGAGGAGTTAACTTGATCTCCTTGGGCTTTGTGGTGAGGTCAAATGGTGACTCCCCTGTGGAAGCAGGAGCTCCTGGGGGGCCGGAAATCATCTTGTGCAGCTGTTCGCGAGGTGACTTGGGCTCTGTCTTAAAGAGCATGCTAGGGTTGAGTGCACCGCGATCAGGATTGAAGGGATAGAGGGAGTTGTGGAAGTTGGGCAGGAACTGGAAAGGAAACATGGAATGGTAGGGCAGTGGACCCATCTTCTTCTCCTGATGGAGACCGATCAAACCTGGACCAAAATATTTCTCAGCGATGGAGGCGATGGCTTTGATGGAATCTGTGGTGGCTGCATTGGCATTTGTGTGGGTGGGCGGGAGGGCCTGCTCATCAGGGGGAGGGAAGAAGGAGTGCTGGGACGATGCAGAAGAGAGAAAGGGACGATCAATAGTGAAGTTTCCAGAACTTGACACCGCTGATAACAACGCACTGTTTGTGTCTTCTAACTGGTGGCCTTCTTGACTTGAAATGGCCCCAGACGGCTTCCTTCTTTTACCACTTCGCTCACGTTCACTCTCCCCGTCGCTCTCCAGGTCAGAACCATCACCCGAAGCAGTACCAGTGGTGGTGTCCAAATCTGTCCCACTTGTGGTGTTGACGTCTTCAAGGTCACTCCCGTCAGACAGGTCTGCCATCTTAGATTTTGGCTTGGCTTCTCCAGAAGACAAATCCAGTTTGTTCTCCCTCTCTTTGTCTTCCAGCTGACTCAAACTGCTGCCTCCATTGCTGTTTGTGGAGCTAACCATGGACAGTGGAGGGGCATCTAGTGGACTCCGAGGCAGTTTCACCTCCTGACTGCTGCCGCCCAGCGGGCTCTTTAGCAACGGACTAGCCGCCAATAAAGGTGGTCGCGGATACAGTGACGGGGAGAAGATACCTGGGAAACCATGAGGGAGGGAGGGGAAGCCGTGGGGTCCTGGGGAGAAGGGCAGGCCGGCGTGAGGGTGAGGTCGGGAGGGAAAGTAGTCAGTGAAGCCTAAACCTGACTGGTTTAGACCTGAAAGGTGGGGATGGTGGGACTTGGCCTTGGCCATGATGGGGCTGGAGCTCATGGGGATGCCAGGGTTGAACATCCCTGCTGGAGAGCCGTAATGGTTTTTGCCCTCACAGAAGCGGCGATGCTTGTTGAGGGAGGAGGTAGTGCTGAACAACTGCCCACAGTCCTTGCACTTGATCTGGGTGCGGCAGTCAGCATGCATACGCTTGTGGCGGCAGAGGTTGGAGAACTGGGTGTAGGATTTGTGGCACACCTCGCCTGGGGGAACAAAAAGACGCAGCCCATCAGGGCCTGGTTAAACCCATTTTAACACTGTCTCTAACTTTGTATATCAAATCAACAGCAACACTTACACGGAAATGGAAACTGCATGAAACTGGCAAACTTTTCCTGATCTACTGTATCTGCATTGTATGCATTTTACTGCCAAATAATAACTGAACATATGCAAGGCAAGGCTGAAGGCTTTTTTTCATTTTTACGTCAGCTGTATTTTCTCTCTGGTCTCTAAGTTAATAACATTATAGGGTTGACATCATTGAGAGCAGTTCTGCTGAAAAAAATATGTGATAGCACAATTCTTAAATTACCCAAACATCATTTCCTGCGTTATATTTTGGTAAAAAAATATTTTTCATCCGACCAAAACACAGATACCAACTTATCTGTGACAGGTCGATATCGGCAGGTAATATCAGCTAAACTACATATTAGTAAAGCCCTTCAAAAAAATATGAAATAAAATAGATATGTATTTAATTTCCTTAAAGAGAGCAACAAATACATATTTGATATACAGTAGCAGTAGTCAACTTATCTAAACTATATCTCATAAAGTTCTGCTGGAAAAAAGTGATGAGGTAGAAATGTGTTATTTACAGCACATAATCAAGTGAAAAGCAATAAAAAATATTGTCTCTGGACCTGTGCGCTTGGTTCAGATGATATAACCAGGATCAAAAACTTCACATGGAGGGACACAGATGACGGGGTGATGTGGTGGAAGGATAAATAAATGGAGCGTTAAGAAATAGGTGGTCATGAACTCCCAAAGCTCTCACTTACAGATAAAGGGTTTGACACTGCTGTGGATGTGCTTATGCTGCTTGAGCCCTGATGACGTGGCAAAGGTCTTGCCACACTCAGGACATGTGTGAGCGCGTGCCCCCACGTGCTGGGAGCGGATGTGGCGCTGCAGGTTGCTGGGATCTGTGAAAACCTGAAATTTGAAAGAAGTGTGTCAAAAACACAAAGGGCCTGATAATCAACAATGTAAAATAAAAGACTGCTGTTCTTTCAGAATGAATCTATGGCCAGTAGCCATTATGAATGAAGCCTAAAAACAAGACCAGCAGAATTTCTGAAGCAGATAAAAGCCTGTGTGTCCTGTGCACAACTTACGTGCCGGGTATGCTGTACCTTATCACAGTTTTCACACTCAAAGCGCTTGCCACTGTCATGTGACATCTGGTGACGGATGAGGTTGGACTTCCAGTTGAAGGCTTTGGGGCACTGGTCACACTTGTACTCCCTCTCCTCTGTGTGGACGATCATGTGTTGGCCCAGACTTGATAAGGAGAGCACAAGACGGTCAGTGAAATCAATAAATCATACGAGTCCCACTCTTGAATGTGTGTATCTTTATGTCTGTGTACCTGTACTCATTTGGGAAGATCTTCTCACAGTCTTTACACTCGTGGACGGGCTCGTCGCTGTCCTCGCGCTCCTGCTTGAAGTCCTCTCTGAGTGTGTCAAAGATGGAGCCGGTACTGGAGCACGAGTACTTCTGGTGCCGCCGCAGCTCAAGTGTTGAGGAGAACAGCTCATCACAGTCTTCACAGCGGTACATCTGCTCGTCTGCACACACACACAAACACAGAATTGTTTAGCGTCACACAATTATGCCCCCTGAAAAATATATTTCCCATAGAGCTTTCATCAAGAAAAAACGTATTTATTCCTTATCCATGACTGCATGAAAGTTTCATAATTCTATAAGAAATTCTACTTCTTATATAATAGTCTATAAAACGTATTAAAATGTAGACAAACATTTACCTTAAATAAATAAACTAATCAACATCAACCTCATAAATATAAAATCCAAACTTTGAGAAACATTTAAAATTTTTAGTACTAAACATCACATTTTAGGCAACAATTCACAGAGTTAATGAATGACTTTTAATTATGTCCACTGGATTTTAATGTATGCAAACAATTAACACATAGCTGCTGCTGTGCATCATAGTATTTACAAACTCCTACAGGTTGCATCTTGCTGAAGATGCAGAATAAAACATCCAGTTGCATGTAAAAAACTGTTGATAATACTAAACAAGAAGAAAAATCTATCACCTATCTGTGTGTTATTTACAGGTAAATAGACTCCCATTCACATACTAAAAGCAACAATCCTGCAATCGACATTCACATAAAATGGAAATCAATTAGCGGTAAAATGTAGCCTTCATTAACACAGTTAATTGCTTGTTAAAGCAAGTGTTTGCTTTAGACTGTAAGTGTAATAGCACACAGGGGAAACAATAGGGGCTGGTCTTCCCCTTCCATGTTGATAACCTTTACAATACTTCTCACCACCAAGGTCAAATACATAAAACTCACGCCAGCTTTTTCAATAGCAAGTTCCTGAGTCAGACGCCAAGTTCAACAGATCAGGGGAAAGCCCAGTGGAGTGTCTATGTGCACGGCCATTAATGTGTGTGTGTGTGTGAGCATGTGTGTGTTTATGTGAACGTTTCCAAAAAAGAACGAGCCACAAGGAACAGAGGTAAGCAGGGGCACATTGGCGCCAACCCCATGGTGATTTCAGCGCCAACCTGCCATACCCTCCCTGCCATGACCCAAGCAGCCCTCGCCTGAGTCGGCCGCCCCCCCCAGGTGTCCCAACACGCCATGCACACCCATCCATCATTTCAAGCTGCACTAAATGAGTTTATCCAAAATGACTTACAGTGCATGGCTCACCTGTTTTCTACTGCATGTGACCGTTTATCCAGCTGGAACTTCTTGGGCACATTAAAAGGGCATTAGTGTAGCAACATCAATGTGTCTAACCTTGGGGAGAAGGATAAATGACCTTCTGGTCAATGGGCCATTACACTGAGCTCAAATGCTAAACTAACTCACTCACTTTGACACCAGTGTGCACATATTTCATGGTGTTTTACTGTGAGAGAGTTGGTTATCATTACATCTAAAACTACAAAACTACAATATGTTGAATTAGAAAAAGTATGAGTTGCAAAACAGCGACATGGGTGTTGAGAAAATCTCCGTGTGTGTATATTTGTTTCAGCGAGGGTGCATGTAAATAAAGGTGGCTGCTTGTGTGCATCAGCGTGCCTGTGTTTTTTCAGTTAGTCTGGTCTGGGTGGGTGAGGTGGTGCGCGGTGGGGTGGGGGGGTATAAAGGGGAGACTAATAGCTCTCTGGGAGACGAAGGGAAGCACAATTATGTGCAGTTTAGCAGCTAATCTGGGAGCATGGGTGAGGTCTCAGGGGACTCCTCAAGTCCTCTACTTCAAATTCCTTCTCCGATAAGCCAGACACAGAGAGCCGGGCTGCACTGCCAAGCTCCCACTCAGCCTGCAGAGTCTCTCTCTCTCTCTCTCTCTCACACACACACACACACACACACACACGGAGACAAAACAGACACTCATCCCTACAAAGGTGGACTTTGACTGTCTCTCTTTGTCCTCCTCTCTTTCTGCTTTTCTGTCTCTCACTCGCAAATAAACATCTTCAAACAGTAGACGAACTGTAACACTCTCTCTGCCTCCATCCCTCTCTCACACCAACACACAACACCAAATACTTTGGCTCTGACACACACATTCTGGCAGGTGGAGTGTCTCTCTTTTCACTCGATCTGTCTCCCTCTCTCTATATTTCACATACATGCACACAGAGGAATTGAACAAATCATTTACAAGTCTGCTCCATCTTTGACACACTCCTACAACATGCCAATCTGCTTCTTTTCAATAATTAAGCCTGCTTCGAGCTCCTGTTTCCTCCTGTTCCTTTGGCATGGAGATCTGTGCATAAACTGTGCATCACGCAGGGGGGAAAAACTGATGAACTGCAGAGCATCTCACGAACATCTCGTTCTCCCTTCACCCTTTTTATAGTCAATGACAAGTAGGCGTAATCAGATTTTTTTTTTCATCCGTGGTTCCAGAAAGACTGGAAAAACAACAAAACAATGTTACCTGACAACAGCACTTCACCACAATAAGTCCAAGATGTTCTCAAGAAATACAGCGGAACTACGGCCCCTTTTCCGCTCAAGTGAACTTTGAAAGAAAAGCCCAGATCGACAGTGAACAGCTGTCTAAGTTAGATTATGAGATAAAATATTGGATATATTCAGTCTTACGTATAGAGGCACGGTTGAAAGGTAGTGAGTACAGTGAATCAGGTTACCCACTCAGAGGGAAGACAGGCGGGTGAGAGCACCTAAAACATGACGCACTTTGAAATGTGAGCCAGTGTGCAGACAACAGTGCATGGTGAGGTGTAGGAGCACTTAACACACATGATCCTACACATTCTAGTATTATAACAGCTACATCCAAACAGCTGACTCAACAGAAATGTTTTTTAAATTAATGTTATTATTTTTATTATTACATTTTATTATACATCTATATTAATTTTAAACATCTTTAACATGTATTTTAATTGCTGATCTTTTCACATTCTTTTTTTTAAATATGATTATTAAAAGTGCCACAATAAACAACGTAGTCCTAAATAGGTTTGTTCAGCGTTTTCTTTTTTTTGTTTTTAACAAGGGGCCTCCTCTCATGGGCATCAAGTCACTAAAACTAAAACTTCCCAAAACGCTGAGGCTGAATTTCTGGGGACAAAGTGCAACGTTGACTTGTGAATAGTAAGGTATTATTATTATTATTATTATTATTATTATTTGGCCGAAATGTGACCAATACGAGTCCAAGCTGTCGGCCTAAAGGTCCCGAGTGCTCCATTATAAAGTGTTCTTAAGGATACGACTTCCTAATAATTTCTGTTTGATCCTGGCTTTCCGTGAGCAGAAAATTTCTACTCACTCAGGATGGAATATGACAAGTGCCAATTGACGCCCTAATACGGTGTTACAGGCAAAGAGGCCCATTACATCGCAGCATTGTGAGCGCACAATTCAGACCAGACCCTTAAGAGTAGCCTTCATTATTGGCAGGCCGATTCTAAATGACAGCTCTAAAAACGGCTTCGACCAGATGCTTTAATGCGGGATTTAATTCTATCCTGGAAATTTATGATTCGAATAATTCACATTTCTTGAGGAAAAACTTAAAACCTTGGAGGGAGAGATGGTGTCTTTTCCCCCGTCACATTAGCGAGGTTATGGAGTGTGTTGGCCGCGAACGCAGCACAGGATGCAGGTTGGAGTTTGTTTAAAATGTGCGCTAATGACGCGCATTAATCTTACCTTGTAGGTTGGGTGCCATGGATCCCTCGGGGAAAATACCGTCCTTCATATACACCAAGAGCTCCTCCCCTGCTTCAATGTCCCGGACAGCTTTATAATAAATCTGAGGAGAGGGAGAAACACAGAGGGAGACTTTAACTTAAGGTCAACGTGGAATTAATAAGTCTGGACCCCTACTCATTTACTGTCGCAGTTAAAAGAAGGGTGAAATCGATAATATTAGCATATTAATAGGGTTGTTATTAAGAAAATAAAACACTATTCATGTCTAAAATTAGAAACGTTATGCAGGCTGCAGCAGTGTTATGGAAACATATTTTGTTCGCAATAATTCACAGTTTATTTGTACTATCTAAAAGCAGGGCCGTCAGGGTTTAGGCTGTTTTAATATATCATAAAGACAATTGTTTGATTTATTCTACATTTTCTCAGTTTATAAAATAAACAAAATGAATAGAAAAAATACGTATCCTCCATTATAAGTTAATTTAAATCTGCCTGCGTTCTTTTACAAAAAATAACTCAAACATTTAAAAAAAAAAGAGGGGGACAGGAAAGAGCAGAAGAAATCCAGACGATACAAATATTGCTGTAATGAGTCTAAACAGTCTGGAAGAAAAGTGGTGAGCGAAACGAAAATAAACATCAAACAGCTCAGCTGCTCTGGTGCGTTTTTTTTATTCACAAAGACAGCAAGCCGGGAAATGTCGGCTCGTTACCTGCACACAACTGATAAACTGAGGTCATTTAAATTGTGAGGTCGAGCATAAATTACTGCTGGATTATGTTTTTCTTTTTTCTCCCCTTTTTTTTTAAACTAGAAGTAAAGACAAGTAAAAAAGTGAGAAAACAGGAATAATGGAAATAGTCGAGGCCATTCAGAGCCGAGGCCTCTGTCAGTGTCTCTATCCAACATGTAGAAAAATCCCTGAAACAAACTACGCTCACACATATTACGAATAAAATCTGTTAAACTGGATTACAATCAACATGGATAATTTTGCAATAAAAAATATCAGAGCTTCATGCGTCTCAATCAACCACCGCGGAACCACCACTCCATGCTGCATGCAGACGCTGTGATATCTGACCACAGGGGGGCGCTCTGCACCAACTCAACGATGTCAACACCACCAACAGCAGAGCACACACTCTCACACACACACACATAGGCCGGTGAAACTAACTTCCAAGACTTATTGCTCTTAAAACGACACAAGGATTAAAGGCCTAAAAAAATCAATGAAAATATCACGCGTTATTATTATAATTATTATACGCATTAAAACGACGAGGCACCACGCAGCCTCTCTGGATGTTTCGACCTGACCTTTTTTTTCTCCGTGAGACGGAAGAGTTGAGAAAGTTGCGCGGCGCTGCGGAGAGCCTCCAGCTGCAGTAGCACTTCAGTCCCGGTGGAGTTGGCGACGCAACCCATAGTAGGTCTACCGGAGAGTGGAGCGGGGCGCTGGAGTCGACAGGGCCGGGGAGAGGAGGTCGCGGAGCGGCCAGGCGCGCTGCAGACGGTCGGTGATCGCTCCCTCTGGCTGGATGAAGCCCGGCGCTCCTCTGCTGGGTTACTCTCTAATCTAGTCAGTGAGCGCGTCTTTGATGAGGATGATGAGTCTCTCTCTCTCTCTCCCCCTCTCTCTTTCTCTCTCTCTCTCTCTTTCTGACTCTCTCTCTCTCATTAGTGATTCCCTATTGCCCCTCGGTGCTCTCTCGGTTACCCGTCGGCCACTCCTCCTCGTCTTATCTCCAGCCAAAAGGATTGAGGGATCTGCGGCGGAGACCCCTCCCCGCATCTCCGATCCGAGCCGCCGCTTTGGCCGCTTGATAAATCTATTATTGATGTAAATAATAGATAAAGCAGCCCTGACAGACTCGCGCCCACTCTGTCGGTCACTCTTTCACTCTCAGACGCACGCGAAAAAATACACGCGCGTGCACACTAATATATAGATAAACACAGGAAATGTATCAGAAGGCCTTTTGCGGATTAATTTTGACTATTTATTTATTTTTTCTTTCTTTAAGTCTTTACAAAAAATAACTGCACCAACGACACAAACTATTATTTAAACTCAGAGGTCAAGTTTGGATTTATTAGGTCAGATAAACAAAAGTTTTAATATGACATTTTAATACTACTCGTCATAATTTTAAACGTCTCTTTTTTAAGCATTCATTCAGTCATTTTAATATATGTTTGTAATGAGAATAACAAAGAAAAAACGTCCAATACGAGAGACACAAAGATGTGAAATACAACATTTTTTCATGAACGAACATCGTCGCAATATCCCATTCAAGAAATTCAAAATGTTTAAATGAAATATATCTTGTAATTTCTTTATTAAGTATTTTTAAAATAGCTTTATATTGATATTTATATTGATGATGCATCTTCCTCATCATTATGACAGGATTATAGATAAACACACAAATATTTAGTTTTTTTAATGAATGCAGCAGCTGGTAAATTAAGATATTTTTATTGGGTTTCTAATTAATATTTCTAGTGTCTGCAGCGTTTTTAATCTATGAATGTCTGTGTGTATGTGTGTGTGTGTGTGTGTGTGTGTGTTCTACAGTAAGGCCTGCACACTCAGACCTGTCTTGACCTCTTCCCATCTCTGTCCAGTGTTCAGGGGACAGATGTCTCATCGATCAATGCCAGCCGTAGGGCCCGCAACAATCCCCCACTGTGGCCTCATATACACACACACATACATACACACACACCAGTGTCTATTTGTTGATGGATCCATCCCGGGGTAGAAGGGCACATCAAACAGCGATGGAAAGGCCTCCACTCCAAAACACAAAAGACGAAGGACTGACAAGAAGGTGGACAAGGTTCATCTTCTCTTCAAACCCCCATCAACTACCCACACAACACACACACACACAGACACAAACACCACCCGTTGTGCTCTCCCAGCCGTTTTCTTCACTAGATGCGACTTGGCCTTAAAATCAGTGAATGGGCTTGCGTACACACACCGGTTTTGGGTGATTGTTGGCATTTTAAATGAATGGGAACTACGGATGCACACACACAAAAACACACATATACACACACACATGCAGGGAAACAGTTGATTTGCCTTGTTTTGTTAGGCAATCATTTAAGGTGCCTGAATATTGTATCAGGATGAAATTGCAAGCAGGATTAAGTGAGAACAGTTACTGGAAATGTGTATGTGTGTGTCTATGTGTGTGTATGTTGAGGTCTGGGAAGGGGCTGGAAGAAGGACTTATAACGTGGCTGTCTACAGATGCAAAACACTAGCACGTCTTTCTGAAAACAGACAAACACATTTCTCTTCCTAAAAAACACTTAAAAACCCAACAACACATTTATTGCTCCTAACGTATATGGAAACAAATATATAAAATAAAAGGAAATTACTGTGAGGCCATAAATATCTAAATTATGCATGATCCTGCACATATTTGTTCATCTTACATCATTAATGACAAACAAATAAACAAATAAATTATCCACTTGCTTTTTAAAAGGTTACTGCCCGCATTTGAATTTGCCCCGTGTGCACATATTTCCATAAACTCATGCATTGTGCATGCCGATACAAAAAAGAAAAGAAAAATCACTGAATAGTCTGTTAAATTATACATTTTAGCACTGAGTGGCTGTGTGTGTGTGTGTGTGCTGTTGGTAAATAAATGATAGGGTCATACCTGTGAGCTACTACACCAAGCAACTGGTCAGGCAAACAAAAGCAAAGCCGCTCGCTAAGTACAAACAACTGCAAAACACATCAAAAAACAATCATGCACGTGGCCTCTCTGGGTCTGATAATTCTCCACAATTTTCGCCAGTGCCCTGATTCTTTCTTTGACATTGTGTGGCAGTGGCAGGGGGCACTGATGTGAAAATCTTAAAAGGATTAGGCGGGTTGGTGTTGCCAGCCAATTGGTGCTTGTCAATCTCGGAGGCCCCTGTGTGTTCCCTCTCTCACTTGGCCCAAGCCCCCTTTCTCTCTACCGGTCAGGCTTAATGTCTGAAGCTTAAATGGACACACTAGCCTGTCCCCTCGGTGTGACAGAGTGACAGGTGGTAGATCAAGACATGAGGACAGAGAAAGGAGACAAAGACTGCGAGGAACAGGCGGCTAGAGACACAGACAGGAGGGGGAAAGAGCCATGTAGGCAGGGATTAGGAAACAAATAAGAGTGGAGTGACAGGAATGTGGAAACACACAAGCGATCGTACGGATGCATTTGGCCTCTGTCATACCTCTGTCATATTCTCATGGTTTGCTTCTGTGTCTTTGTTTTTAAATATCCCAGTACATGTGAGCTATCATAACAGTCCAAACTGCACTGAGAGTGAAATGTGTGTCAAGTAATGGCACAGTAACACCACTGGTATTTCATTTACAGAAACTGGGACAAGAGTCAGCAAAGCAAAACAGGAGAAGAAAAAAACACAGCCTCTGAGGGATAAAGAGAAACAGAGAAATATGCTAATATATTGCAGCAGTAAGTTGTGGCACACACATTGCATGGGGTTGGGGTTAGGGCCTAGTTAAGCAGTTGGGGTTTTATGGGCACTGGCTGGGCATCTTTCCAAAAGTATCCGATGCCTTACCCAGGTTTCTTCAGAGGGACGGAGAGAGAGAGAGAGAGAGAAGCAGAAAGGGGAGAGAAACTGCTGCCTCCACAGAAGAAGACCGTGCCTTGGATAATGGTTATTATGGGACTCAGGAGTGTCAGCCTATTCTTCAGCCTCTTTACATGGGTCATTTCCTAACAGCACTGGCAACTGGCCCAGCCACAGATGCACAATAGAGCCATTCCCTGGTCATTACCAGCGCACGCATTTTGCTACCACAATGGTAAACACACACACATACTCACACACACAGAGGACTCACACACATCAACCCAGTGTCAACTCTTAGCGGATGGGACAGCTCCTCCCCCTTGCCTCTTGCTGACAACATGGTGCTGTTTCTTTCATATGTGGACCACAAATTCAACACGAACATCTCTGTCATGTCACTCACCTGGTCTCCGGTGAGGTGACAGGCGGCGAGGTTCTGCTCCTCAAATGACGGGGCAGAGCGGACGTATTTCAGCCAGCTGTTGCCGGTGGCATCCGGGCCTGTGTCCAACGCAAATTTCACATTGCCCATGTCGTCTACCACCTGTTAGAGAGCAACAGGTTACACATTATTAAAGGGGTAAAACATTATTCTAAACAGCAAAAAAAAACAGACAAAAAGCCAACAAGCAAATCACATAATATTTCTCTAAAAAAACATTTTTCAGCAACAAAAATGCAACATTTTTAAAGTGCTGCCAGAAGTTTGATGTCAGTCAACTTTAAGACACACAGAGGCAACATGTCAGTGGGTGTTAGGGCCACCTAACCCTGTCAATCCCATCAACGGGAAGAGGAAAAGGGAAAAGGAGGAGAAAGGAGGAGGGAGTAGACAAACTGTGGCTTCTTTCACTTGTCTAAAGACTTTCTCTGGCACATATTGATCACCCTTTGTAACCCCTACGCCCCCCTGAGACTCCAAGAGCAGGTTTCATGTTACCCGCTCTCACAGAGAATGAAGGAGGATGGAGGTGGAGGTGAAGGAGGAAGAGGAGGAGAGGGGCTTATTGTAGAGCATAAAGTGAGGAGAAAACCAGGAAGGTAACAATGCTTTATGTATGCATATATAAACGGCTCCTCTCTCTTCTCAAAAGGGAAAATTATGACATTAGAAAACAATTAGTGCATTTATGAAAAAGTAGTCTGCAGATGTTTTGAAGGACTTTTGAGTGCATGTGTTTGGGGATGTGTAAGTGTGTGTGGTGGATTTTGGTGATTCCTTGAATCTGCGGGCCTAAGTCCTCTACACCAAGTTGGGGGTGAAGCTCCGATTTCTCCCCAGTGCTGCGTGCGATACTGAGCCTGTGTGAATCCTCTGGGGAGAACTGGCCCGAGACAGAGCAACTCCTCTAATTACAACTCCCAATCAGCCTGGCCTGAGCTCAGCGCTGACCTCCAGCTTGACTCTCCGCGCGCCTAATCACAGTCAAATGTCTGCTGAAGGAAATCGAGGTGTGATGGAGAAGAACCAACAAGCCATCTGACGTTTTTAGATGTGCAAAGTTCGTGAACTTCTCTGACTGGCTGCTTTCTCTAAAGGCATGTTCGTGTTTTTTTTCCTCAGCTCGTAAAGTGTGAATGGTCATGTTCTTGTTGTCTGGGCGAGCGCGTGCAGAAGGTGTATTTTGGCGGGTGGGGGTGCAGGTGCCAAGTTTGGTGAGTAAATATGTAAAGGGGTCTGGTTGGACGTGTGGAACAACTGCCATGTGCTTGTTTGTACAAAAACTGCAACCGTTTCAGGCGAATGCAGAACTGTTTCTAGTTTTTGAGCCAAGGTGTGAGTGTACCGTCCTCACTAAGGGCGCCTGTTTTAGAATAACAATGCCTGTTATTGCTTTTGTTAAAAATAATCAAAACCGCCACCTATGTTTTAAAACCCCGTTCCACAGGCCTGAAATAAAAACTGTGGCTACTGCTTATGTGAATGCATTTACTGATTGTGAGAGTGTGAAAAGAGAAAATCAGTTCCTGTTATGTATTTTCTGTGATTCACACTGAGATACTCACAAGCATATAATGCGATAATGACCACTGGAAGAGCTTAAAAATAAAAACTGAATCTCATCCACTCTCCACATCGACAGCTACTGCCTCTTCTGCTTCCAGTTTACAACTTAAAACACTCAGTTTGATCGTGTCCAGGCCTTTATTTTATGTGTGAAAACAGTCACTGAAAACGAACCAGACATTCCCCCCTCACACACATCTACTACTACTCCACCTAATATCTTTTCTGCAGGCGTTGGAGTCAGAGTGCACTTGTCACGGCCCTGCCGGGGAGCTGCGACAGGTATCGTACATGTTTTATGAACACACGGAGAAAAGCTGAAATCCAGGTGGGATTATTTCTTTTTTAAAGGGGAATAGGTGTGGGAAAGGAGGTGGGCTCTGCACAGACTGACACACACATGTATGAATACTACCATGCCTACGTATTGGGCATGGTAGTATTCGGTCCCCCCCCTTCTCCAATACACACACCCAGGGGTCTGATCACAGGATTAATGAGCTGCAGACCTGTGTGTGTTGTATGTGCACACACGTGTGTGTGTGTGTTGTCTGGGAGGCCTGCTAACACCCTGTCTCCGGGTGGAAGCCTGATTTATAAGGCTTCAAATGAGGTGCAACAGAGAAGGAGAGCCAGAACAAGCCCACGGCTGATTGTTTGTTTATTTACCTTTCTTTTCATTTTTCCCCCCTCCCTGCATCACAGGGGGGGGTGGACCCCGGCTGAAATCATCAGCTCCACGTGCAAAAAGGGTTTCAGCAAAACAAAGCAAACAAGGCAGCTCAAAGTTCTCCCTCTTCCTTCAGATCAGAGGTTAGAAACAAACTGACACTCAAAGCATTAAGAATGCTGTCTTTATATTTTAAACTAATGTTGAACATCAATATATAGGTTGGTTCATATCTCGATATATATATATATCAAAATACTGCACTTTTTCTGGTAATTCAATAAATTAATGTTCCATCTGAAGTAACCATATCCTAAATGTCTAGTTTTTTAGATTCATCAGCCAAAAGCATGTAAATATTGCTGTAACGCAGTTCAGCTGCTGGTTTTTCAACATTGCAATAAATGTTTTTTCAGAAAAAATACAATAGTAATTCTTAGTTTTCATTATATACATCGTCCTATCACCTAGCCCAGGGGTCGGCAATCCAAAAAGTTCAAAGAGCCATATTGGACCAAAAAAACAAATATGTCTGGAGCTGCAAAAAATTAAAAGCCTTATATGAAGGCAACACAGGCTGTAAGTGTATATTAGCTATATTAGCCTACTATCAAAAATGACTAAATACATAATGAGAATTTATGATTAAATGTTTATTTTCCCTGCAGCGCACCCTGGAGATAATGGCTCACCACGTGACTACTCTGCTGTACGATATTTGGTGCTTAAAGGTTAACTTCCATTACAATATTAATGTATTATGTTTTGTTGCCCCCTGTGTTTGGCCTTTCAGTGGTATTCCTTCGATCATTTCTTCTTGCGGCCCATCAGAGTTCACATACCTGCATAACAGCGCCATCTGTTTGATATCGATCACATCACACGACTCATCACAGACAATTGAGTACGCTGGAGCTGAATTAATGTCCTTGATTTGCCGATTGGTGATGTCGCTGCCACTTTAATGGCCCTTTCTTTCACCGTCTTTTCGGAGAGAGGCATGTCTTTAATTGTCTGGATTGTCTCGGTTTTGTTTCACGCTTGATTATCTCTCGGGTTGCCGCAAAACTTGCAGCAATAGTGGAGTTTGGAGATGCAATCCACTTCTTAAATCTACATTTGCGCTCCTCTAATTTCTCCAGAAGTACTGCAATCGCACTTTTTCTCTCACTCCCAACTGGGTAGTCTCTTTTTCCCTTTGGGATCTATGGTCCTTGACACACCTGCCGGTTTGTTTACAGCCAACCTGCCTGGCACGGTGACGGCGTCGCGCTGAAACGTGTGTCGCAGGCTATGACGCAAGTCTTCGTTGACAGAAATGTTGAAATTTAATATGTATTATGCACATTTTTACAGCATTGGAAAACGTTAAGAATGTTTGTCCTCCAACAGAAATCATATCAAAACAAAAAATTATCCCCCCATCCATTTTCATACATTTTTGAAGAGGCTCCAGGGAGCCGCGGGTTGCCGACGCCTGACCTAGCCCTTCTCCTGTGTCCGACTAACCTCTTTCTGTTACACATACAAAGGGTACTTCTGGTTTAATAACATTCAACTCTTTTTTCATAGCTTTGACGGTTGAATTGTATTTGCTGTGTTAGTTGCTGCAATCTGAGAAAGTTCTAAAAAAATGCCAAAAATACATAAACACTAGCGATCACACAATTGAACAGGTTTAAACAAACCCCAGATTTGCAACATATTTTACAGAGAAAATGAAGGAAAACTGTAAAGTTATTAACCACGGTAAACATAGTAAACATATATCATGTTTCCTGGATCAATCAACTTGCTGTCAGCTTTCAAAAGTTTCGGTTTTACCTCCAAATAAAGTGTTTCAGATAATGTAGCTAAACACTTTGATCATTGGACTGCCTGTGTCTCTGCACTAAAGTAGCAGCATACATTATAACTGATACAATTATGCCAAAATCCATGAAAATAAGATCAAAGTTGCAATAATTGAAAAGAATTATTCTAAAAGAACACTAAAGAGAAGAAAACAGTCGGCCTCATTATGTTTAATCGTACTTTCATTCCCTGAATTACTACCCCCTCAAACGCCACATATTAAACATTTCCATTTCAGAGTTTGACCTATGGTTTTATTTGAGCATTAGAGCAACAGCATCATAAAGTGACTCAAATGACAGCACACACACACACATGTACCGACACATGAACGTGCGCAAAGACACAATGAGACTTCAGTGAAAGAGAAGCGGCTCTGAGTGGACAGGATGCAGAGCAAACTCCACAGGAAGCTCTGATAAGAGCACGACACTTATATCGCTCCTCACAACACAAAGGGGAACCTTTGACAGCTAGGAACCTTTAATGGATGTCTCGGCATGCCCTCTCCTCCGCCAGTTATGTCTGACGGATGTGTGTGGCGTGCAGGGCTGAATTAGTAGAGGAAAGTTGCTTGTACGGGTAGACGTTGGTGACAAGGTACATATTATTTTCTGTTTGACGGAGGGCAGAAAATGGAAATGGCAGCTCGGAGCGCAGTGGTGATTGTGATTTTGATGTGAGATGGAGATAGAAGCAGACTTACAGCATGTGAGACATAACTGCTGGGTTATTGTGTGTCTCTCAGGGAATATTTTTATGAAGTGTGATCTCAGGGCTTTGTTGCACTGTCCCAGGTTTCAATGTGTGAACACACCCTAGTTTGCATGTATTTGTATGTGCCTGTGAAAGTTTCTAAACTCTAACTCATTCTAACTTACAAATGCTTGTTTTACATGTTGAGAAGCAGACAATGGTTTGTTTTTTCTGCTTCAGAGGATTATGGAATCAGTGATAGTGCTTTGCCTTTTTGTCCTTATAAGTTAGATTATGAATCTCTCCTAATCAGGTAGGACGACTAACACCAGCTGAAAACCCAGTACAGCTACTGGAAACCTGCTCCCTAACATCCGTCCTCTACTCTCTGTCCCACAGATCACTCTGTACTTCAACAATGTCTGTTACATGGAAGACATCAGTTGTTATTCCTGTTGCTAAGAAAACACACCCATCAGAGCTAAACCACTAAAGGCCTGCAGTTTTAAACCTCTGTTATAATGTAATGTACAAATCCTCATGAAGAAGTTCATATGATATCTTTGAAAAAACTCAAATACAAAGATTTCTGTTGCACTGAATATATTATCAGCTGATTTTTAAAAAATCACAGTTTGGGTTAAAATTACAACTCCTGTATATAAGTAGGTAACGTAGTTATGTAGATTATGCTCAGTTTGAAGTAGCCACACAGGGGACACAAACAGAGATCTCCTGGGTCAGAATCTTGTGATTTTGGATCCATTCATCCAAGCAGACCTCATGGACCGTCATGGACATGGGCATTAGTACAAACATGAATAATCTCAGAGGGAGAAGTTTATATGATGGCTTCCCATCTGTTGCAACACCTTTCAGTAGACTTCTTCCCTTAATTTAGCTCCATCTTTAAGACAAGCACCATCAGGCAACAATGGACCAACACACAACAAGCAGTAAGTTTTGCCAATTGACTGTCACCCATTGTTTTAAATACTGATGCTCCACAGGGGTGTGTACACAGTCAATTTCTCTACAAACAACTGAAACATGTCTGTTCTAGATTCAGGTAGTGATAATCACACAAATGCACATAGAGAAGGCGACTCTGAAGTTTGCTGAATTATGTTTCTGAATTGAAGTTTTTTCCAGGAAAACAGGAAAGCAGCACAGTGAACATGTAAAAAGAAGGCTGACTTGGAAAGCGGTCCACAAATGAGAAAGGTTGTTTCAAAGAAAAGGGGGGCAGATTGCCTCTCGATATGGATCCAGCCTTTAATCTATCTATATCAAGAATATATAAAAATGTAGAGAAAGACAAGCAGAGGGAGACGAGGAATACAAAGAGGGGGATGAGTGCACTTTTCCTCACAGCAGCTAGGGGGCAGCATGGAATGAACTCTCTCCAGGTAGAGGAGCAGAAGTGGAAATTAAACTTCCCTTCCCTCTCTGCAGCTGTACACACATCCAAATACAAAAATATAATATAAAAATGGTAGTCAGAGTAAGAACTACACACACACACAGGCTGTGTTTTGCCCTGACGAGAGGTCCAGTCGTGGAAACAGCGCAGTGACAGTGACAGATTGAGTGGCTGTGAAGTGGGCTGCAGAGCTGGTTGTTAGAGGTGTTGCAAATTAAGGTGCAGGACGACTAACAAGAAATAAAGAAGTGTGTGTGAGAGTGTGTATCCTTTCTGGAAAAGCGTCTGTTTCCAGTTGGGAGGTCCCCTAACATGCACACACACACACACGTACATACACACACAGGCGGACTAATAAAGCGGCTGACAGAGTACAGATCCCCACAGCCTCCGATGTGTCTGTGCACATTACCATGTGAGTGTGTGTGTGTGTGTGTAGCTGTGTGTGATGGATGGGGGCCTGCAGAGATGACCCTACCCTGCCACATCACTCAACAGTCTAAATGAGTATGTGTCCGTCCACATGTGTGTGTGTGTGTGTGTGTGGAGGTGAGAGGTGGACAGGCACACAAGGGGTCCTGTCAGTAAGCCCTCTCTTAGAGCAGGAAGGGAAAAGACAGGGAATAAAAGACACAAAGAAACCCAGAGAAAGAGATTTTTCATATTTTATTAGCTTTAGTGGACTCTGGGTGAAGAGGATGTGGGGAGCAGTGAAACCCAAGAGGATGGAGAAAAAGATGAAGGTGGAAAGTTGCAAATACAAGCAGATGGAGGGTGAAACTCCTAATTCTTGATTTGATTTTGTACTCAGATGTCAACAAGAGCAGCTCTTATTTATCAGAAACCTCACTGATGGAAGAAAAAAAATCTCCCATACATTCACAACCTTGGATTATTCATGCAGAATGTTTTTTTTTTACAGATTTAAACGATGTGAAATACAATGAGAGGCTGGAAAATGTGTCAAAAAATCCTCTTTATAATCCTTATACGAGCCAACAGAAACAGCATACAGAAGGCCGGTCTGCTATACACACTTTGTTTCACAGTGTCAAAAATAAAAAATGCAAAATTGATGTGGGAAACCACACACCAGAACAGTTGCAGGGTAGGTTAATTCTTCAGTTAACACTTCAGTTGATTTCAGTTAATGTAAAAACAGATTCAAATCAAATGAAACATGAATCTAACATTTATCAATCCAGGAAAATTTCATTTTCAGCACTGCTCAAAGAGTGAAGTTGACATGATTTGTGAGCATGACTTTCCCAGCCAAGAGTCCTTCTCTTCATACTGTAAATGTTCTTTTTTCTCTCTTTCCCTCCTGACCTTTTATACTCTTACTGTAAGTACACAAAAGGACACCGGACCACCTGCACACTACAGCACCAAACTGTCAGACATGGAAGCCAAGAATTTGTTTGTCCAGCTATATTCAAATTTCATTCAAATATTATTCAAATATGTTCTTCAGACAGATTAAATGTGAGAAAATATTCATCAGTCTTAGCACATCAAATTGTTCTTTTCTTAAACATTGAATATTTAAAATCAAAGCGTCTGAATAATGAAATGACGGATTCAGCTGTCACTCACACATCCTTAACGTAAAATGAACGATTTCATGAGTCCAAATAAAGAGAATCAGTAGCAGAGCCCAAGTGTTTCATCAGGAGGAGCCATACTGTGAGTATAGATTGGGCCTTTAAAATAAAGTGTGTGTGTGTGAGTGTGTGTATGTGCGCATGTAAGGCCAATTACTGATGCTGGTAATAGTACACCTGTGTAGCCATGTCTGGCAGTCTAATGACAGCTAAAGAGGAAACAGGCTGTAAATCCACACACACACGCAAACACATGCACTCTCTCTCTCTCTCCCTCTCTCTCTCTCTCTCTCTCTCACACACACACACATACACACACACACACACACTTCCTTTTATTGGGGCAAGAGCCCTTCTGTTAAAAATAACATATTTACTGTTTGTCTCTGTCAGAGGCACAAGTGAATATGAATGTGTTTGTCTGTTTCGTGTGTGAGCGTTAGTTGTATGCAAGGTGTTGGAGTGTGTGTTGGTAGTGTGTAAGTGGATGTGTGGTGTGTGTGAAGGTGAGTGAAGGCGTGTTAAATGTGACCCATTTTATCTGGGCCGGGCAGCCATCGACATAATTAAAAACCAGGCAGGCAGGCCGGGGAGGGCCTGGGGCCTTGTAAAAGCCATCTGGGTTGAAGTGTGTGTGCATGTGTGTGTGTGTGTGTGTGTGTGTGTGTGTGTGTGTGTCTACATGCATTATGAGTGTCAGAATGTGGCCCGGCTCACTAATGACCCAACTTGCTTCTCTTAAATCAGCATCTCTACGGTCGCCGTCACACAGCTATCATTTGTGGTGAGTGTGCATGTGCCACACTGAAAACTATGTGAAAAGTCCCAGTGTCTCTCTCCCACACTCGCAAAATCATCGTAGAGTCAAATCCCATTTCGCTTGAGTTTTACCCATTGAACTTTTCCTTTTAAGTCCGGCTTGAACAACAGTTCCCATGCAGGCGAGATGCTGTGATTTATGATGATGATTTCATTTCAGGGGCACTTCAGATTTAATGAAATGGGGTTCTGGGAGGCACTTATACATAGTCAGTGTGCCTAAAAATGTATATAACTTTAAGTGTTTGTATATTTAGAATACTACATTGAATTTACCTTGCCATCAGACAGCTTTGTTTAAATTTTGGTGGGGGGAAATTAAGCAGTTATCTATGCTTTCTTCAAATAATTTATCTAATAATTTAACTAATCTGCTCAGTTTGTTGAGTAATGGTGTGACTAGGGTGTTTTAAACTGTAAATTTGAGAATCACCAAAGTCACACAATAACACAAACAAAATGAATGATGAACGCAGGGATAGACCAGAACCTCTGTGTGCTGATAGGTAAAATTACAATTTTTGTTAATGGAGTCTGGTGGCTTAGAAGATAGCAGAGAAAACAGCTTTCGTTCCCCTGCAGAAACTTAAACAGGGCTGTCCGAAGTGCTGAACATGTTCTCAATAGAAGTCATACAACCACACTTAAATGAAACCAAACTGTCTCTCTAAGTACTCTTGACGCCTCTTAATAAGTTACCCAGCATTATTCCTTCATTATCATATTGTCAGTACATAAATGTTTTGCTCTCTGCTACTTTATGTGAGTCCAGTCATCAATTATGCCTTTAAAATCGACCAATAACCACTTTTTCAGATTTAAATTTGAGTTCCTCATGTGTGCATCCAGTGATTACACATTTGCAGCCACGCTGTTATTTTTAGCATCACGCCACCACGTCCACCTCCGCACCCCTGCAGCTCATCTGAATGAGCAGGTTGCCATGTGCTGGGTTGCCAGGTTAGTGTAACTTTAAACAGGAAATGTGCACACTTTAAAAGAAGAGAGGTAGTGGGTTTGCAGGCTGGACCTCGTTAATGAAATGGCTTTGTGTTATTTACAGCCCCTTGTTAAAAGGCTGGATGAGTGTGTGTAACAGTGTCTGTGTTTGTGCACGTGCACATGCTTGTGTATGCCATCTTATATGTGCTGTGTGTATGTGCAGGTGTGTGTGCTTATGTGCATGACTTTTTGCCTCTGTACATGTGTGTTTTTTATGTATGTGGGATGTGCTTAGTGTACATGTGTGTGTGCACAGAGGTTACCATCCCGCTATGTCTGTTTTACTGTCGGACAGCCTTTTACAGGCCGGCCTTTATGATATGTATTTAGGGCAATTAGTGAGCAGATATATTGGCTCATTATAGCGAAGCAGGTGCAGTGTAAATGGGGAAATATATGAACAGTACATCAGGGTCACACACTCTGTCTGGGCTGTTTGAAGGCTAACAGCTAGACTTATGTGTGTGACAAACAGGAGGAGCACACACACTGAACTCAGTGAGAGCCAGACTGAGGAAGCATTTTCTCATACTGGCCTCTGTCAAAGAAATCATACCATCAATGAAGAACATTTATAGCATGCTACAATAATTGTTAACAGGCTCAAGAAGAGAACAAAGTGAGTAAACTAGTTGAATATTAAGGGAGAGGGAGGCGGGGTTAGTGAAGTATGTGTTTATTGGCTGGAAGGAACGCACAGGGAGCAAAGTGGTTGTTTATTGGCGACAGAAACTAATGTTTGATGGAGCCTCTGGGCTGGTTCACACACACACAAATACACGTAAACCTATGAAATTGTATACTGACATACTGTACTGAATTCTAATTGTGTGTGCAGCTACCATGTGTAGATGTTCATAACAATATTTTTCATTTCTTTAAATCAAGGAAAATGTCTGTGCCCGATATTGATTCATTGAAATGAACATGTTTATTAAGATAACTGATAAGAAAATGTGCAGAACAAGCAAAAAGGTAAACTTTCTATTTATTGAATACATGATTGGATCATTTTGCAGACATTTTGCTGAGCCACAGTGTAAATAAAGTAGGTTCATGTTATTAATACAAAATATAAAGATCTGAATGGCTCTATATGTACATGAGGAGGTTGAGGAGTATCTTCTATTCACATATGGAATATAAAACTTTAAGCACTGAATTTCTGACGTAAAATCCCTGTTTGTAAGAAAAAGAAGCAACCCCTACAAAACCCATTCATCTCCATTTATGTAAGGGTGTGAAACTTTTTTTTTTTTTACTTTATAGAGCTTCTAGAGAAATGTTTTCTCAAGAAAAAATGTGAGTGCACATATGTGTCATTGCATAACACATTTTTTTTCAGTTTTGAACTGTAACGGGCTGCAACCCAAATATTTAAGCAATGAAACATCAAAATGAGCACTGGCCAATTTGGATCTCCAGATTTTAAGCAGATAATATCGGGATATGAAATAAAACTTCCTGTGCTCAAGCAAAGCAACTAAATCAATCAAGTCGAATGCATCCATGCCAAGAATAATGGCAAATAATAATGAGGAGAGGAAGCTTGCATTCAACACTGACACAACTTGACCTCCACTCTATCGACTGACATCGGAAGTGAAACACAAAACGGGACAATTCCTGGAACTGTGCAAACACAAATAGGGAAGTCGTGCTTGGTACAAATTTATAGAGCACGTAACACCATCAATTATTTATTAACACCCAAATAAAGGAATACTTCCTTCAACAACTTTTGTTTCTGCCATACAATGAAGAATGATGGAGGGAGAGGGAAGCAGAGAACGAGACACAGGAACGCAGTGACAAAAATTATTCATTTACAATCATATTTGTAGTGATCTAAACCAGACAACAGAGAGAGAGAATTTTTCCCTCTGCATGTCAGTTCCTGCTCAGTATCAAATCAACGTTGGCCTCAACATTTATCCCATCGACTACCTCATTCCCTGAATCTCAGAGAAGGAGACTGACACAAAACAGAGGATGTCATGACTGTCTCCAACAATCTTCTTTAAATTTCATTTTTTGGTGCAATGTCATTCGCTCCGTGTTGTACAAAGTTGCTGCGTCCTTGTGTGTTATGAGATCAATGAGTTGGCAGGACAGCAGAGAGCTGAGACAAGATGAAACGTACACAACATTCAAGCTGAAGGGAACCAGCAAGAGAGTGATAGACACTCACACATCCCTCTTTTCTCCTTTAGTCACATCATCATCATCACCCACAGTCCACTCAGACTTCTGCAGGAGTTTTGATTTCGAGAGCTCAAATTGCCATAAAAAAAAAAAGCATTGTGAAGTAAAGTGGTACCTGAAAAAAGCAGCAGCTAACATGGACAGCATGTGGCAGAACCCCTGTGTGGCTGCAGGCCTGGGACTTATTGGAACCATCTGAGTAAAACTCTTAGTTTACTCTAACAACCAGGCCAGACTTTCTCCTCTCAGCACCTCGTCCTCACCTGTAGCGAGCGCTCAGGCTTTCCTACACTGCACAATCAAAACACTTACAAAAAACTTACAAAAAGAGACTTGTACCTGTAAACATATGTCACTTTCTGCCACTAGAGCAAAAACAATAACGATAGACTGAGCAACTGTCACTGAAGTCACTTTTTCTCGGTTACCATTCCTTCAGTGTTCGTCATTCAGGAGGTTTTTACCTACAGAGTCTTCAAAACAAATGGACCAGGTGATTAAAACTAACAAAAACACTCCATCCAGATCCAATCCTTCATGCCGTTACAATATGTAGTTAAAAACAGCCAAGATCTAAAAACGTGTATAGATAAAATGTTGCCTAAAACATTTGAACATTGTTGGAAATATTTGGGAAAGATGTAGTTATTTTTAGACATTTAAATGCAGAAATGTTACATGTTAAACCTTTAAGTCTCAATAAAACCTTTTCATATTTCAACATCATTATAAGATGACTATATTGTGAGACAAATTTTATTTCATTACTTTTTGAAGATGAGAAACAAAAAAATAACGTGAGCAGGTATGTTTTTAATGTCACATTATTAAAGTTAATTTGTGGGAAATATGATAAACCCATCAAACCAGAGCCTTCTGGTCTTTTTATATTTAAAAGAAAGGAGAAGAAAAAAATAATAAAACACTCTGAGTCTTGCCTGCTCTGCCAGGCGTATGTGAGGAGAGCTGCCCTGCCCAGAAGGATTAGCTGCAGCCATGGAGGCGAACGTGATGCTGCGAGACGTGTTACTCTCCTCCAACAGGATTAGAAGAATATCTGGCTATTCTCATCTCTACCAAAGGATAACTTCATGTGTGTGTCCTCATCTGTGCTGCGTGTGTGGCTGCCTATCTGAGAGTCCAACACTAGCCTCTACGTCTGTCTCCACACATGCAGGGCCCGGCCCGGCCCTCCCCTCCGCTGCCCTACCAGAGGCTGAGACTAGCCAGGACAGGAGGGCCAATAAAGCCTGCTCCCTGAGTGTTGGGCCTGCTGGCGAGAAGCAGAGGAAAAGACCTATTTCACTGTTGTGTAAACCATTGTTTCATTTCCACACTTCTCCCTCCCTCTTTCTGCTCTGATATTTCACAGGGTTTTTGGCCCCTGTTCAAGTGTGAACACAATACAGCTATTGAGATCATGGCTCGCACCTCCTGGCCCGAGCCGGGCTCAGCGCTCGCTGCTTTAACGCTCGCAGCTTCCACCTCTAGCTTGCAGCGCCATAACTACTTCTTCCCTTAATTTCTGTTTAAAGTCAATATGCTGCACAGACAGACTCACCCCATCCCCCATCTTACCAGCTTAAGCCTTCACCCTAACTCTTGCTCAGGAGGGCCCCAGTGTGCAGGTAATGGATCCCGCTTGACCACCTCCACCAAGAGGCCCATATATCCAACTTTTAATTAAGAACGCTCATCCCCTCTTCTGAGAGAGACGGTAGAGAAGGCTGGGGGTAGCCGTGTGTGTGTTGCAGAAGAGCCCTGCAGCCATCTGGTTTGTGTTAGACACAATATTAAGAGTGTGTCAGTGGCCGAGGCCTGGCTGATGGCTATCAATCTGCCCTTTAATGTATGACGGGATATATGGAGGGATGGATGGATATGCGCCCCCCTCAGAGAAGCTAATGGCTAAACGGGCGCATTAAGGTGATTGAGGCCCACGGTGGAGATGGGGCTCAAAGTGGAGCTGCACAAGGAGGCTTGTGATCTTTCCTATCTCTTATATGCTTTGAGGCATCCGTGAGTGCAAGGATGGAGAGAGGAAAAAATGCAGACAAGTGGAAATGGATGGGTGAAGTGTAAAATCATTTTAAAAAATAGTGCTAAAATGAGTCAATTTAACAACTGTATTGATTCACTGCTTTTGTCAAGAAAAATAAGCAATTTTAAAAAACTACTCGTTACAGATTTATCAATAATTTATAGCATTACAAGTTGCTCAACGGGCAAATAAAAACAGCCTGACGATTAGCTTCATGAGCTTTTAATTTGTGAGGAAGAAAAAAAGGAAGGAGGAAGAGAGGCAGTAAGGACGGAGAGAGATAAATGAGGAGGAGCAGCAGCTGTTGACACAAGCGTTCTCCCCGCTGTCAGATAAGAGATAACTGGGCTGCCAGTGTTTAGACGCACCATTAGTAGTGTCATCAATCACACACACATATTCACACACACACACACACAGAGGGAGGAGACGGAGGAGGATTACCCGGGGTGACACAACGTATTGCTCTATTACTGCTTCAAGCATGTCGGACTACATCCTTTTCTTTACAGCTCATCAAACACACACACATGCACGTACACACACCCAAGCACACACACTCTGTAGCTGCAGCACAGCATATCCACAGGCTCCAAATATCACTGTGGCATAAGAACACAGGCTGCAGACCATAAGCAGACTGATGCACAAAGAAGTTGTTGTTTTTTTACAGTCCCTTAATTTGCTCGTGTGTCTCAGAGTTAAGTCATAGTTAAGAGATATGCCAACACTGCAGAGGGTAACCTCTCTTAATGGGCATACAGTAAATGTGTACAGTACACTGCAGGGGTTTTAATGTGTGCATGTATATTAAAATGCAGCGTAAAATTATATATTATTCATTAGATATTATTCACTTCAGTGCAGGAGCTCCAGCAGCAGTTACATACTCAGACTTGGGCTGGGTACAGAGAGGTCAGGGAGGACAGAGAAAGGGCAATATTCCAACTTTAACTCCCACCTGGAAACATCTCATTAAAGCTCAAACGGCCCATGGCATCCAAGTCGCCATTAAAGTCGCACCAGCAAACAACAATGACTTTCAAACTATCCTTTGACTAATAATGCTGTCACTAAACGTTACTTGTGGCTTTGCAAAGACCAGAAAAAAAACTTTTCAGAGTGGTGCGAGGCTCCCCATGGTCACATTAAAAGCTAAGGCATAATTTGGCCGTTCACTAACAACTCTTGGAGAATGCTTCCCTCAAGGAACACAATCAGGCATAATTGGCCAATCAACATCAGGAACAAACACAACGATATACCTCACACGGTGAGGCTGTTGGATACAGTCATGTGGACAAGACGTCAAACACGAAAATAAAGAGGAAAAGGACACAGCACCGTATTGCTGTTATTCTCTTGAGAATAAACGTTGCGCTGTTTGAGAGTTGGCTGATTGAAAGTATGTGCAACTGTTATTATTCTTAAAGTACGGAGATGTACAGTGAAGAGATCTCACACATCTGGATTCAAATGCTACCAAACTCCACCTATTATCTTTGACTCTAAAGTGCAACGAAATGTTATTTCTGACCATAGAAATGAGTATGGCCACATATATAACTCATTTTGACATGTATATGAAAAGCCTTTTTGTTTGTGCTGATTTAACAGCATCAAATAATAACTTCATGCGTAGTCTTGCATTAACTTCTGCATTTTCATTAATTAGAACTTGAAAAAAGATAGATTTGTAAAATATATTTAAAATGTTCATAGTGAGATAATACTTTTGTTTACAATGTGATCACTGTTTACACTAATCTTTGGTTGCAAAAAAAACAGATATAATGTCAAACATATTCTCTAATTCTGCACCAAGTTTACCCGTTTGACAAGTTTTCCTGTTTAGTTGAGGAATCAGTCAAAGAGTTTCCTTCAAAACCTGCAAAAGAAACTTTAAACTTTGAATCCAGTTGTCATATTTGCTTCTTTATTTATTAAGTCTATAAAAAGTTGTAAAACTGGAGATATGAGGCTTTCAGCCAACAACAGGGAAATGAATAAAAGCGATGCCAGTGAACAGAAGCTGATCTATGAGGCTGTTTGAGTTTGATCAATAACACTGGGGACACTTAAGGTGCAGCGTGTCATCGCTCAGCACTTAGACATCATTATCTATTATTGACCTGCTATCGATCAGTTCAGCCAAAAGGAGTCAATACCACCATAGCAGACTTAATTTGATAGACTTTGTGAAGTCAATAGAAAGTATTTTAATTTGATGACATGAAAGAAAAGGGCCGGCTCATTCAGAACGCAGAAAAAAAACATTTCCTTCAGTCACAGCGACTGTGTTTGTCTTTTCTACTGTGTTTTGGCAATATTTCAGTACTTGAAGGCATCGTGAACATACTTTTTTAAATACATTTTATAACCATAATAAAACGAACACAATGGAATGAATTTATGTACAACTTCTGTATGTGTTTGTATGCATGTATCTACAGTATATTTCTATTAATGTGGGCTTGAGCTTGTTAGTTGTACTAATTACTCCAAACAGCACAATGGATCTTTTTAGCCTGAGGGGCGTATTCACTATGACCTCCCGGTGTGCTGGAGCTCAGTGGTCCTTGGGGGTATTTAGGAAGTAAACATGTTGACTGCACCTCTACCCCACCATACCACCATCCATTTACTTCCCCACACGTGCAATTAACGAGCCACTGGCTAATTTGGGGTTGTGCATATATGTAAATGAAAGGCAAACAAAAGGAGTGGGTGATGGATGACAAGAAAGGGGGCTTGGGAAGGGTCCATGTGGGACACTTAGCGCCGCGACACTAATTAAAAAGCCATAGCACTGAGGTAACTCATTAGCCACAACCTGCTTCCGAGCCACACAGCGCTCTAATGCTAATGCTAGGTAAGCCACATAGAGAAAGAGGGAATGAAACACAGTGAGAGAATGATGGACGTGGGCATTGTGCTACACTGAGGTGTCCATGTGGGCATATGAGCCGAGCCAAATTAGCTTGGTTGCATTAGCCCTCCTGTGCCATTACCCATTAGTTTAGTGCAGGGGGTAGCAAGCTGAAGAAAGGTTACCATAAGCATGGCAATTAGGGCTATAATAGGATAAACAACAACCTGGCCGATGGAAGGAGTGAAGCAGAACACAGTGTAGGGAATGATTACTGAGGCCGGGTGTGTGGAGGTGGGTGACTTCAGCTATATTGATCCGTGGCACTGCGGTCGGGGACCTGAAAGTGGCACCCACTGAGCCTGCATGGCTCCTCTACTCAGTGGAGACAATGGCAACAGTGTCGTGGGCACAAACAGATGTGCACAGGCTCTTATTCTGTCATATATGGACATTGTACATGGCTGTAGCGTAGCCCATGTGAGTGAGCCCTCTCCACCAGTGGCTCTGCCCACGGTGTGTTTCTCCTCTGGCGATTCATTTCATCTCAGTATGAATCGTCACGGTCTTTCCCCTGCTGCTCTTTATAAAATGCTGCCATCTCCTAACATTTACGTCATCGCTTAACAACAAACCTCCAGAAATACCATTCTAATAGAGGAGGACCAGGAGAAGGAGAGAAAAAAACAAGTGCTGTGGGATCAATGGTGCAAAAAATTGTTTTTATCGAATGCTGCGTGGCTCACATTTCCTGCAGACACAGATAAGAGAATGGGAGAGAGCCGACCTTTGTGTGTATTTGTGTATGTGTGTGTGGTTGGTCGGGGGAGAGAAAGGGGGGGGGCGAGAAAATAAATGAGATTATTGATGTTACATGTCAAATATAATTGCTGAGATTTGAGCAAAGAGGAGGAGAGAGTATAGGCTGATGGGCTCGCTGATCCGTGGAACGCTTCATTTGGAGGAAAGGCCAACAAGTCACACAATTTGGATTGTGACCTCGGGTGTGTAGCATGTGTGTTAGTGTGTGACAGCGTGGAGGAATGAGATCGCCCAGCCTAAAAACTGAGTTGTTAACGTTTAAACTTTTGCTCCTAAACAGACACATACACAAGGTGTCAGAGTCACAGTCTGTCAGATGGTCTGATGTTCATATCCTCTTTATTTTTCACCTCTCAGCTCAGACTGTTTAAAATCTTAATGAATGCATAAATTCACTGTTTTTTAATCAGAGAAGAGCTAAATACCAGTTGGGTATGTCTGTACAGACTCTCAAAACAGTCAAGAATCTGCGACTATATGAAAAAAAAATCACCTTACAGAATGTGGGAGTGCAGGAAATCTCATCTGATTGGGAGTTTCAAGCAAACTTCTGACTCAACATTCATTTCAGGTTAATTTCCTCATCAAGCTTCCTACTATTCTACATTACACAACCCTTTCAGAGATACAATCAATGCCTTTCCACTTAAAGATTGAAAACTGCTGAATTACATGAGATGAAAACATTACTGAAAATATAAAGATGTGTAAATGAAAGGATGAATGTAGATCTGTGTTCCTGTGAATATGTGTGTGTTGTGGATAGTTTAAAATAAAAATAAGAGCTATAGCTGGTGGCTGCAGTCGCAAAGGAAAAGATGTCCAGAAAATGTATGAAATTACAGATCATCTGCAAAGCCAAATAGACATCTGGCCAGTGTGTGTTTGTGTGTGTATCCTCTCACAAAGACACATTCAGAGGCTTTATGGCTCCGGAGAGTTTTGGGCTTCATGATGGAGTCAGAAATCTCATCTCATTCACAAAGCAAACATTCCGACTTTGCAGCGCTTTTCAACACTTTCCACTAATTCTGCTCATTTCCAGCGTACATCGTCTTCATGAGTAAACAGTCGCTCTCTCCTTGAGGAAAATCTCAAATCCTGACTTATCCCTCCTAAAAGGTAACATTTTCCAGCTCAGTGGCCAGGATGGCCCTCTGGCTCCATCATTATTTAAATGTCAAATGTCAGCATCAACTTCAGGACAATTTGTTCCTCTCAGCGGAGAGATGTGTTTGTGGCAACAGGAGCGAGTTAAAAAGAGACATCAGAGCTGTTCTCTGATGACTCATGGTAGTTTAACCTGTTGAACCACGAGTACTATAAGTAAAAACAACAACAACAAACCCCAATGTGAAAGACAGGAATTTTACCACGAAAAACACTGAAAAGACACTGAAAAACAGAAGAAAAACAGAAAACAACTCCTTTTGACCTACATTCAATTGAATACAGTAGGACAGTATATTTGTTTTTGTATATATACACATTTTGGATATGATGCATTCTGTTTTTATTTACGTTGTGTGGCCAGGCCTCACACATTTCACCTTAAACGAATCATTACCAACATTCTAATCTTCAAAATGAACACAGATGAATGTATTTTCAATCAACATATAAAAGAAAGCCTAAAACCCCCTAATGCATATAGCAAGCCTTCTTTGCAGGACGTGTGTCTGTCAACGAATGCCCCCCTCCTGCGTATCTGTCTTCGGAGCACATCCTGTCCATCTCCAGTTAAAGCAGGCCAATTTGCAATAGGATCCCAAAGGTAGTCAAGTTCCCCCTGCCAAGTCTCTCATATTTTCAAGCTGACCGTTTTATGGCACGATGTGTAAAATAAGCCCTCCACCTTGGCCTTGGGTTCACGCCACCTCCATAAATACTGAGCGTATGACAACACAACACAAGGGTCAGACAAGATTGAAGAGAGCGGTAGTTGTCAGAGAACATCTTCAAGCCAAATGCTTTTCCAAACTTTACGTCCAATATTCACAGCACACTTTTCAAACAGACTTTTACAGTTGTGTTCAGTTGGATCGTTTTATGGATTTAAGTGTTGCATTTTGAACTTGGCAGATATGTATTACCTCATACTGCCTCTCTCTCTCTGAGTGTGTGTGTGTGCATTCAGATGCTGGTTGAGAATGTATCTAATGACTCCAGCGCTGCCCTATCAATCAGCGGCCTTCTGTGGACAGTGAAAATCGATGGTTCCACACAGAGCTACCTGAGGTCCCCCACACTTCCTTTGTCATAAGCGCTCGATATGTCAATGAGCAGAAACTACAACACATTTCAGTCAGGAGGCTATTGGCGAGCGTGGTGGGTGTAAATCTTTTTGGTGTTTTCCGATGATTGTGAACATTTCAAAGCAGCATTGTGTTGTGTCAAAGATCACCTATTGAAGTCTTTCTTTCATTGATAATTCATTCATCCGTTCCCTTTGTTCCCCTCTCTCTCTCTCATATTCTGTGTGCGTGATATTTCTTCTTTAGATTCCCTTTTTTCTCTTTTTCCCTGTCTACAATTCTCACTCCTTTTCTCTCCTCCCGGCTCCTAACTCTCTTCTCTCTGGGCGCTTATTGACATTTCCCTGCTAACCTTCTCTTTTACGCTCACCTTAGTGCGCGCTGCCTTATCAGATGCGCAGGTGGTTTGGAGTTTCATTCGACCTCACTCCCTACTCTCCTCCTTTCCTCCGGGTTATTCATCTTTCCTTCCTGTGCTCTGAAAGTCAAGCTCGCCTTTACAAAACCCCTGCGGTCTTATCTGGGAGACCCCGCGACCCCACAGTCATTGCAGCAGCCAGCGGGAGAGAATGGAGACCACAGCTCCCTCGGGAGGAGGACAACGGGACCGAGGTGTGTGTGTGCGTTTGTGTGTGTGTGTGTTTGAGTTCGGTGCCATTAGAGCAGTCTATTTACAGGCCAACTGTCTAAACACTTGTGATAACACACAGTGGTGCAGCAGTAGACTACAGTACTCCGGGGACAGCGCTGATGCTGCTCAACATGGAGCGAAACCAAAACCTCGGGCTGCAGCTAACATTTATTTTCATTATTGATATATCTATTGATTATTTATTGGTCTGTCTACAAAATGTCACAAGTTGCTAGAGTCCAGGAAAAAATCCTCAAACTGATGATCAAAAAATTGTATTGATTAGGAAGCAAAACATGTTGACATTTTGGTCAATAAATTACTTCAATAATTAATCAATCTGGGGAGGACGTGCCGCAGGGATTTCACATGATCAACTTAATAACTTGCTCTGACAGTGTTTCTTACTGAGGTGTTTTTTTTTGTGATCATGTGTCAAAGAGCCAATAAAACGCAGCGTTAATGTGCCACGGAATCTCACGTTTCCTCCCCATGTCACTTGTTTGTGAGAGTGCATGCTTGTGTTGGTGTGTGGTCTTTGTCATGGTCCCTGCAGGTGCACAGGCACATATCCTATATTCATATCCTTATTCTATTCTGGCCGAGAGAGCTCCCCAGAGAAAGCACCTGCCACACACACACACACACACACACACACACACTCTTGCCCATTTCCTCATGTTCTCTCATTCCTTTTTCCTCTCCTTAGCTTCATTAACACTCATACGGTATACCTCTCCCCCACTCTCATTCATGGTTGCACACACACACACACACACATTTTGATTAATGGAGAGAACAATGGAGAAAATACGCATGGAAGAGCAGGAAAGAGACCGACACCAGAGGGAATATATAGGAACTAGAATGATATGAATGGGTATTGAAAATACAATGAAGCCCAAGCTCAACACTGAAGGCTTCTAAACAAATCAAGAAGTGATCAGCTGCCAAATAATGATCTGGAACAGAAAAGCTTAACATATTATAAGAGCTGCTGACATGGAAGTCAAAGAGCGTTTTAACTTAACAGAATCTAAGTCCATTTTGGACTAAAAAGCTAAAATGTCTTCATATATGACTATTTAAGGTCATACATTCCAAAATGGTGAGATGGGTAGAGATAGACAGACAGAGCCTGGCTGCTGCTGCTGAGTGTATTTATAGGTATTATCATCCAGTCTGTAATGCTGGCGATGTACCCTAAAGGCATACTATAAGGTTACAGAGGGAGAATGACATCACATCAAAACGTGAAGGACAGCGATCAAGACATTACAGCTGCTCTCAAAACTTCACTGGAGTTGCCCTTTTTGGAACAAAACATCCTCACTTCACGTCTGATGTCAGGTCTTTTTTGAAAACTGACTTCGGGAAACAGTTATGAGCTCATTGTTCCTTCTCGGCTACCTACAGGGGTTTTATTTTTCTGACAAGCTGTTTACAGACTGTGTCTACCTGCTGTTTTCACCCAGTCTCAGCAAAGTACACAATGAGAGATGATAGAGCGGGACTGGCAGGAAAAGAGCGGGGACGTGTCTGTGAGGGAGCGCTTTCTGAGAGGCACGCCATTACCCTGATCGCACAGTGTTTGATGATTTATTTTGAAAAGGAGAGTGCAATAGGATTGAGTTGTGACTTCAAGGGCAGCATGGGAAGTATCTCTAGGTGCTATTTAAATACTGTTAGAGTATCAAAAATGCTAAATCCACAGACAAATGCACACATTTTTGAGGTCGTGAGGTCACAACTATAGTTTAAAAAGTGCTGAGATGCGTTCAGCACAAATGCACTATCTATAGCAGTATAACACATAAAGAAAGAAGATGCATCAGAAAGTGGTAAATAAGAGACAGAGAGCTGAAGGCAGAAGGTGAGAGGAAGAACGCATTATGCAAAAAGTGACTATTTGCTTCTCACAGAGAGCTCTATAATCTACACCTCATTCTGCAGACATGCTCTGCCTGCTGGATACTACCCAAGGTGTGTGTGTGTGTGTGTGCCAACGCTACACACTTGTGTCCGGGTTGTAATGGGGGATAGTGTTTCAGTGCATACACAACATAACCCTTTTTTGTTGAGGTGGATCTCTCTTGAGTTCTTTCAGGAGATAAGACAATTTCAGTACTCACTCATAATGCAAAATCCACCTCACTAGAAGCCATTATTTCTCCTCTCTTTCATACCCTTTCTACAGACTGTTCATGTGCACACACATTCATGTTCAACTTCATGTGAACACAAAGTGGCACTGTACCCAATAAAGACTAATATGAGAGGCTCAGTGCTTGATAACCAGCCATCTAAACTGGACAGTTTGTTACTGAGGCCGAGGGATCTGTGAAACTGCCGAGACGCCAGCACAGATTAAGCTGACATGTTTGCAGAGGGGCACCCGGAGTCCACACACACACACACACACCATGCACAGGCACGCCAGTGACATCATAATCCAGACAGCCAAAATGTTTAAATTCAGCTACAAAACTACGATGAAGAGGAGCGTGTTGGAAATGAGGAAGTTGTTCTGAGCGTGTTTGTATTAGCTGGATGCATAATATATATGGAGCTGCACACACACACACACACAGGTACACATACACACACACACACACACTGAACAGCAAGTTGAAGGATACAGTAGCTGAACTCCCAGACAGAAGACAAGTCTTGCCTTTCACCTAAACACTAAAGGTTCTCTGTCTTCTCAACTATTAGCCCAGGGGCCAACAGATATGTTGTTAATGGCTAAAATAAATGGTTCTCCAATCACTGAGGGCGAGCGGTGGAGGTTATCATCCCTGGTGTAGGGAGAGAGAGAGAGAGAGAGAGAGAGAGAGAGAGAGAGAGAGACAGCCTAATTCCTTCCAGCTGCAAGGCCCAGTGTGTGTGTGTGTGTGTGTGTGTGACTGAATGTTCAGGGGCTAAAATGACAGATTTACTTGGCCCCTTAAACGCAGCAGACAGGCCGGGCTGCATATACTGTAAGAGAGGCCTTGTTAGAAGAAGACGAGGCCCCTCAGACCAGACTGTGTGTTCACGTGTGTGTGCATGTTCAAGGACCCATTTATTGTTTTAAACAAATGCATTGATTCTGTTATTAGCACTGTAGTTTTAGAGGATCATGCAGCACTGAGAGACTCTCTGCACCTTCCTTTGTCTGCGTGTGTTTGATGTGAATACAGCAGCCGCCTCGACACACACACGCCGTCCACACACACCTTTTCTCCCCAGTCCACTTAATTCATTTCCTCACTTATGTAGTTACAGTAGTGGGACCACCACAGCCTCTCCTGCAAAGCCCACCTTGTGGCGAGAGGCACCTAGTTCACAGTCTCGCACAAACACATAAACACACACACACTAAGTGGGTTTCCGAGACCTATACGTTGCTCTTGGCCAATGCTCGGCCAATGTATACTGTACGAGAGAGGTTGGCAGCACTCACTGTAAGGAAGCCACACATTTGGAAAAGGGAGAAGAGGGAAGAGTGGCGGAGAGAGGGTGGGACAGGAGGAGAGGTGGAGAAGATTCTTAGATGATGGTTTGTGTTTCTGTAGGTCTTCTATTTGACTGCAGGGTAACATCTTCAAATAGTTTGTTTTTGTGCCGAGATCCAAAGATAGACATAAATAAAAAGACATAAATCAAAGAAAAAACTTAAATTTGATCATTACTCATCTATTAAAATAGTTGATTAATACGTTTCTCTAATTATCAGCAGAATAATCTCTTTAACTACAAACAACTCCAGCTATAGCATAACTATAACTTACATTTAGTTCATTATAAAAGAAATAAAAAATGGGACATTTTGGTGTGAGGGTAGAAAGACACTGCAAATCTTCAGTATAATTGACAACAAATGGACACACACCCACACACACACACATACACACACTCACATGCAAAGGCACATTCACAGAAATGCATCCAACACATACACGTACACTCATACAGTACAAGCATGCACACCCATCACAAGACTGTACATGATTGTACATTTGGTCACTCTCCATGTATGCATATGTCCAGACACAAAGAAAAAGAAAAAAAGACAGAGGGGGAGCGCAGAAGAAAATGCAAAGGGTATAATTTTCCACAATCAGCCTCCGCTTGAAACAAGCAATTAGGGGGAATGTGCAGAGCATCCCCTAGTGCTGGGGGAGGCTCAGTGTGTGTGTGTGTGTGTATGTGTGTCCATGTTTGTGTAGACCTTTCGTCTCCTCCTCTGGGTCTTTCTTGTGGTTGGGTAGGCTGGTTCAGGGGCAGTGCACAGCAAATTCGATAATTCCACCACCAAATGGGCCAGAGCATGCCCTCATATCACGGCTATCCCGTACAGCATCACAGCACAGCTCATCTGCTGCACTCACAGTGAGACACACACAGGTTCAGGAAGGTAAAACATAACTGGCTCAGCTGCATACTTAGATTACTTTTTCTGAAGGTTTGAGAGCTATTTTGCAGAGGTGTTGGCTCAAGTCACATGACTGGGACTCAAATCAGCCTCAAGCCACAAGTTTGATAAATTTAGACTTGACAAAATAAAAAAATAAAAAACAACTTGAATTGGACTTAAGCCATGCTTCATGCTGTTATAGTGCAATGTGGTCACTGCTAGTTATGATTCAGTTCAGTTGTTTTAACAAACTTAAATTAATTCCATTTTAAAAATAATTTGTGATTTTTGATAAATGTAGTATATATTATTCTGTGCATAAATGCACACAAAAATCACACAATAAAATAATATAATAATAAAATAAATGAACACAACAGTGATGAAAAAACAGCAGTGTTTTAAAACAGATGCTGCACTGGTTTTTACTTTAATTCAAAGGAGTCAGTCGACTTAATATTCAGAAAAAGAATCAGATAGCAGGATGTACCGCAATCACTGTAAATCATATTTATAGATATGTTTGGTTTATAGCTGCCTTAAGGGTTCAACTTGGGGGGTTTCTTTCTGATGATCTGTCGAGAAGAGAAGAGAGGAGAAGAGAAGAGAAGAGAAGAGAAGAGAAGAGAAGAGAAGAGAAGAGAAGAAATGATACAAGACGAGCAGAACAGAAATATATTGTCTGAGGCAGCCATTGCAGTAAATTGGGGAAACACAAGCCTTAATCCCAGAGGTGGAGTTTCCTCCTTCAGGTTCCTTCAGGAGGAAAGAGAACAGAGCACGCTCTTTTATCTGTGTGGTCCACCGGCTCAGCTTTCTTTCTCTCTGTCTGTCTCTGCCCCTCTTTCCCTCCTACTATGACTCGTTCACAGTTCACAGATGCGGCTTGTTCTCTGTTCAGGTAGTGTGTGTGTGTGTGTGTGTGTGTGCGTGTGAAGTCTGATCTCCTCCCTAGAGGTGCCCCTTTACCCCTTAAGTCACCTGTATGACCTGCCCTTCCTATTAGTGTTATATTATGTTCATGAAAAACACTAAATTCTCACTAAAGACAATTCTCCACATCTGATTTACACAATGTCCTTCACCGTATATTTCATGTCAGTGACCTTTAACCTTTCTTCCTACCACTGTCTGAATCCGCCTCATGCCACAGCAGAACATGTGAGGTAACAGGATACGTGGCGGCTGCTATCAGCTTGCAGCCTTGTCTGTCTATAGAACAGACATCAGTGTTTGTCCTCCAGATCGCTTCAGTACGTTTTCCCATCCAAAGTACACGGTGGCAGGATCTTACGTTGCTTAAAACTCGCATTCTCTGGCGTGATTATTTTCCTACAGGGTACTTCTGCCTAACACATGTGTATGTGTGAGGCTGTGTGTTTATCTTAGATTAATTACCAAGGCCTGTGTGTCTGTAGGAAGAAGTGTGTGTGTGTGTAGGTGTGGATATGTGTGTGTGTGCAGCGTCCAGGGGCCACGTTTATTGAAAGCCGCCGTCCCTCAGATAAACATACAAGCACCGACAAGATTCTCAAAAGAGGAACAAGGTGTCATGGGAGATGCAGGGAAAATAATCGGGCCCAGTTCAGAGGTGGAGGGAAGGAAAGCGCGGAGAAGAGAGGAGCACAGAAAACAACACGGGAGAAAAATAAACGGCAGGTGTTTGAGAAGATTTAGTGTAGCACTTGCGAAAACGGGAAACGGGTTCACGCAGAGGAGGAGGAGGAATTCCACATTCTTGGGAAAAGACTACTGCGGGGGTACTTTGGAATAGCAAAGCAGGCGGGGAGACTAAACGTAAACCTTTCTCTATTGTTATGCTACACTCCCCCTTTTTGCTTGGAAAAACACAAGGTAATTCAATAAACATTTACTGCTCGAACAAGAGGGGGCTCAACTCCTGCTGCAGTCTGCAGACTGGGGGGGAGAGCTGTGCACCAGCTGGATCGAGGCTGGTCGGGTTTTGCTCCATGAGCCGATATTAAAATGAAGTGCTTGTGGCTGGTGTGTGGAGAGAGAGGCATCTGATATGGGGGCTGTAAGTGGGAGCAGTAAAGGAGGGAGACTCATTCCACCTCCTCATTTGGGGGAATTACGGTGACAAAGAGCAGGCCTTAGCAGCATCCTGTCATACATGCACACACACACAAACACACACACACACACACGGGTGTGGGCATTAAAACCATGCAGAAGAATTCTCTATCATCTTTCTTTAAGTGTGTCCGTCATTGACTGCATGCTCCACAGTGAGTAAAGAAAAAAAAAAAAACGATTCAATAAAAACTTTGCAGTCCAATCCCAACAGGAACACAGATTAAAATAGGAACACCTCACAAACCACAGACTTGCTTTGTTGGAGAGAAATTCCCAGAAACTCCCAGAGGGGGATAAAAGAGGGCAACGTATGGAGAAGACAGAAAAACACTTTGCCTTCCTTATGATGTTCTTCCTCGCCACCATGGCGGCAAAAGCCACAACACGACGGCAGTACCTGCTTCCCAGGACTGGAAATACGAGCGCTCCGAAAATAAACCTTTAACTCTTGCCACCAGGCAAAAATGACGACTAAAATGGGGTTCCGAAAACAGCAACGGCTAAAAATACAATATTGGTGGAGTGTGAGGTCCGGCAGCTGTGCGTGTGTATGTGTGCGAGAGAAAAAGAGTTTGGGAGGGAGAGAGAGAGAGAGAGAGAGAGAGAGAGAGGGAGAGAGAGAGGCTGGCATTTCTGTGGCGGGCCATGAAGCGTGAGCCAAAGGACCCGAGGCAGGCTAGCCGCTGGAATGCCTGGGCCAACCACCGGCTTCCTCCTAACAGTTATTGACAAGTTGCTGCTGGCACCTGCTAGGGACGCCCGTGGGACAGCAACAAGACTCCCTCCTTCACATTTCTCACTTCTGAGGGCAAGATAACATATTCATTTCTTATTCAATCACAGTTTATCTTTTCTGTATCACTAACCATAATTATATAACAGGGAAAATACAGTCCGATAAAAAGGGAAAGATTCGCTCCACAGATCTATGAATGCAATCAGCCTCAAACTGAGAGTCAGTACTACACTGTGTGTCTAAATGACTGTATGAATTCAATTTCACAGCCTTTTTCTGATATATAAAAACAGTAGATCACATATTGTAGACCAATGTGGGTCAACTACAGCCTATGCAGTTTGAAATTGTGGCCCCTTGAACAATATCGTTGAATTTTTTTCTTGTCTAGGCCGTCTGACTAAATGATTCATTGTTTAATCTGTAATTAAAGGATTTGTTAGGTTTGTTAGTCTGATACACACTGATAATATATACAGAGATCATGCAAAGGCACAATTTGCATTGCTAATTTCCACCTCAGTGAAACATTATTTAACACTACTAAACGGGAAATTTAATGGAGACTACATGGCAATAGACAGGGAGAATAGAGCAGGGGAATTTCTGCAGCATGCCAGGTAAAATATGATCCATGTTTCTTTTGGCCAAATGGAGGCTAATGCGAGGATTTGGAGGTTTTAACGGGGGGCAATGACCGGCGCATCTGCAAGCACCGTCAGCGTCTGGCAACGCATCCTCTCTTGTTTTAGGACGCCAGGAGAAACCACCGTGGGTCCTTGTGTGCGTCTGTGTGAGTGTGTGTCTTTGTGTGTGTGTTCTGGGCCCATCTCCAGAACCAATGTATTACAAGTGTTCCCGCTGTAAGATTATATTTGGATTCTCCAGGCTCGCTTCCAATTATTACTGGCACTTAATACTTTTCACACCATTCACAGATCCCCTTACCCCAACACTCGTCATCCTCTCTCACACACACACTCACACACATCTCGTCTGCAGCCTTTAGCTGAAATCAGCACTTTTTATCGGCCTAGGATAGACAGTTTAGGGGCAGGAGATTAAATAAGTAAGAAGTGATTTGAGCGTCTTAGGTTAACACAAATGTTATAGGTGATACATTTGAGGAAATACATCATCAGTCTGAGGAGTTTCAGCTGGCGAGCTAAAGAAGCAGAGAATTCATTAATACAAAAACTAAATTTCACCACAGACAGACAGCATCTTCTGTCTTATCCATCTGTCTAACATGCCCTCTGAGATTCTAGTCCATTTATTTGACTATCTGACTGTTTAATGGAATTGTATCCTCAGAGGAAGAGGAAAAAGGAAGAAGAGACTATCAGGCGAGAAAGTGAGACAGCGTGGGGCGAAAGAATGAAAGAGGAGAGGCAGAGACTCTTCTGATGAGTGTGTGAGTGACAGGCTGTAACAGAACAGGGATTGTTTCAGCACTGATCTGCTTTTCATTAAACAGGAGGTGTGTGTGTCTGTGTGTGTGTGTGTGTGTGTGGTATGGCTGGAAAATGTAAAAGGGACAGCTATGAACCCTCTTTATGTTACCTGCCACAAGTGTGTGTGAAGTTTTTGTGGAAAAAATTCTGCTTTTCACACAATTTTGCACAAATATCTGAATAAAAGTGTGTTTTATTAATAAGTACCATTATACGCAGTACTGCCAGTGTTATCCCCAAAATAATAGTGACTCATTCTGTTTAATCCTGTGAATGTTTTCAGAAGTTGTTTCACCATTAGGAAAGCCAAGAGATGGGGAAAAGACAAGAAATGTAATGATGTTATTTTTCTTTCCTGGCCTGAAATGGAGGTCAGATACAGCCGGCCGGTGCCAGATGCACAGACTCCTTTAACAAACCTTTAAAGCAGAACAAAGGATGGAAGCTGCCAACCAAAAGGAACCCGACTTCTTGTTTTATAATGACCGGAGACTGTGCTTGTTTGCATTTTATTAGCTTAATAATAGAACAGCATAGTTACATGCGTATAACGAGGTGCAATTCAGCCTATTTCAAGTGCAGTGTTTGCTCAGTAAATCCGACTCACCATATATAGTACATGTGAGGTAGGTATTGTTAAACATTTTGACTTGGAAAAAGTCCAGGAAGGATAAAAATATTGTTTTACTGGTTATATCAAACTGTGGTCTTGACTTGGCTTGCAAGCTTTAGTCTTGTTGAATTTTTTTATCTTTAACCATAATCACCCAGTGATTCTTTGAGGCACTTGGCAGGCTGTAAATTATCAACAGTCTTGTTATTAAAAGTCGACCCCACCTGCGTTCATACTGTATTTTTTAAATGGAAACACCCACTCAGCCTAAGCAAAAGCACAGGAAACTATTCAATAAGGTATACTGAGTCAGCACTAGCTCTGTTGTGTCGAGATATTAGCATAGGTGCTAAACGACGTACTGCTTTGGACATAAACAACAAATAAATGTGAGGTAAAATAAATGTTTTTGTCAAGGGAGTCTGGTAGCTTTGAAGAGATGTAATGGCTCCAGTTTCTTGCCATGAAGGCCTTTCACACGGGAAAGTAAAGTGAAATATTTCAAGTATAGTTACACTTAAACTGATATACCTTTTTATAGTGGTACTTGTTTGAGATGGTCAAATTCTGTTTTGCTGTACATATTGCTCTTTTCAAAGCCGCCAGACTCCTTTGACAAAAACAGTAAATTTACCTTGCATAACATCAGGGATGCTGTTCTACTACTGCTGCCTGGCTTTTTATTTCAGTATCAGATCTAAATTCATGTGACATCCTCTGCTGGTATCCCAACTGGGAGAACGCTGACCGCCATTGGCAAAACACTGGCTATGGATCTGGATAAATCTAGCAACGTCATCATCTTGAAATCTACGTCACATAGGAGAAAAGTTTTATGAAGAGCCTAGAAAAATAGCATTTTAATGCTGAAACATACATGTTTCTGATAAAGGGAGAATGAACCACTTGCGTTCCCTAATGTTTGGTCTGTACTAATTTTGCTGCAGACTTTTTCTCTCATCATCACCTGGCTGCCATTCTGTCAGTAATTACATCATCCAATCAGAATCCAGAGCCTGCTTCTTTCAGACTATAATCCTCCCTGCTATACAGTAGAGTGATGGGTCTTTCATGCAGTTGGAGCAGTAAAAGATTCAGGCTTTGATTAAGTTCAGCAGCAGGACTGTTGTTTTGGACACAGGAGCTTCCAGCTCGCGCTTGGTCTGCAGGCACACTGAAGGGCTGCGTTTGAAGTTCAACCAAGTTCTATTTTATGGAGCAGTAAGACACGCTTTGACTTGGATTTCTGCGTGGTCTGCGTGGTCTGCTTGGTATCCAGCGGTACACCCGGCGTGTTCAAAGCTCTGTGTTCTCATCTTTGGACGGAGGGGGTTTCTTCTGATTTATTCAACAAGCCTGAAAATAAATGCACAATCTAGCTACATGACATGTGCTTTAAGGTGCTATTACAGAAAGGTATAAGGTATACTTCAGCTCACAGATGCTCAAACACTCTTACCGATCAATTGGCCATGCCCCCAGAGAGCACACCTTTCTTTCGGGAAAAAAGGAATTATAATAATTCAATAAATAAACAAGTGTATATATGTAGTCAGCAGAAATTGTATATTCCTGTGTGTGTGTGTGTGCAAGATTCCTTTTAGTCCACAAAGGTACAACATCCCCCCACACCAAACACACACACATACACACACACACCGAGCCTGTGTCTCATCATCTGTGAAGAAATAATGGAATTATATATATTTTCTCCCCTGCGCGCGGCGAAGCATCAAAGTTCAGTGCTGTGATAAGTTGCCTGTGTGCTTTGCCCCTGGCCATAACGGTGTGTGGTGTTTTCCTATTACTGGCATGTCCTGTTTCATAGATGGATGGACCTCAGGCTGACGTCTGCCACTGCCTCTGCTCTGCTCTCCGTGTTATTACCGAAATCGATGTCCATGTCTGCCGCCATTTATTATCCCCACCCCACCTCCACCCCAACAAACAACCAAACACACACACTACATAAACTGAAATGAGATGAGGAGGGGGAATATTGGGAAGTTCTATAGCATGGAAATTCTGCTGGGCTTGTGAATCTCTGAGTGTGTGTGCTTTTGCCCCAAGACAAGCAACGGTTTGCAGATTTCTGAAAAGTAAGTAATGTTATTTGTCTCATGGCGCCTGTTTCCTTCTCCCACTTTAATTTGCTCTGTATGCATAGGCCATAATTTACTTGTTGTATTGTTTCTCATAACATGAGATCATCATAACCAAGGCCAAATGGAACACATGTTAATGAGCAGAACTAATGAAAGCCAAATTTATTTCATTAACGTACAGTTTTACGAATGCAAATAAAAAGATCAGATGACATCTTCACTGATAATAGGGATATTATGAATTCAACTGCACTGACACAAAATCTTTCTCTAGCAAGAAGGGAAAGTCATTTGTGATTCTGTGATCCTTTTTAAATTATTTACTGCATCGATAATCCTGACATCACTGCTCAAGAAATGTTTTATCGGGACAGAGGCAGGAGAGTAGTGTCATTAACAGAGTAGTTATCTTTAAAAATGTTAAATAAATAACTCTATATCTTAATCACTTCCAAGGTATGTAACTTATTATATCTTCGCTACGCAGTGAACCGCTGCAAAACAACAGAATGAAAATTATGTTTTTTACCATTTAGAATACATTCAGATTTAGCTCCTTTGTATTTACAAGTATTTTGATGTTCACAATAACAAGGTTCTTCAGATCTCTGTCCATACATAAAGTCATCTTTTCTGTCACAGGAAACAAACAATCACTACACCGCCTGGTGGCAAGAAAGTCTCTTTCTCCGGTCCCCCTGGAGCAGAAGTGCAGTCCGCAGAAGTGAAAAAGTGAGACATTTGGGACACATGTGTGCAGGAGTGTGTTTGCTTATAAGAGTATGTGACTGTGTGTGTGTGTGTGTGTGTGTGTGTGTGTCACTTTGAATGCACGTGTCCTTGTGCATGTGTGTTCTGTGAAGGTAGCGTCTCAGCCGAGCCCCCGCGGTGCTCCGGGCCTTCTGTCCTCCCCTCATAACCTCACAAAGACACTAATAAGCCCCCCGATGATGGACGCTTATGGATTTCTGCGCCGCTAATTTCCGTAACTATCACTGTTTGAAAGATAGCTGAGGGATTTAGCAGAGGGGGCCAAGAGAAGGCCCCCTTGTATTCTGTGGGAACACAAGAGCTGTATTATGTGATATAAAAAAATGGAACGTCCCCCCTTTTCTCTGCCTCAGGCTAAGTCCATGATATTTATCTACACACAGTCACATGAGACCATTATGTTTATGGAATATCAAATGCAGGCCAACACTGTTGTATTGAGTTGAGCCTTCGTAATTACCAGGGGGATGCACAAGTTTTCCTCCACAATCCGCTCATTCAGAGGTGACATTTGAACTTCGGTTAATAGTCTGAGATAAAGTTGTGTGGCCCCGCTGAGCCGAAATGTTACTAATGTTACAGTTAAACGCACCAAAAGTACACAACTGGAGGGCAACACCTGATAAACACACACAGAAAACAATCCAGATTGTTTCAAAAGCAGCAACCTGTAAGGTGGCTACAAAATGTATTAACTTTCTACAATTGATTTGCTAATAGATTTCCTATTTAGCTCTACAAGCAAGAGGAGTTTGTCATTCTGAGGCCGTAGGCCCCAAAAATCCCTTAATTACATTGTAAAGACAAATGCAGGCGAACTCCTGTAACCCTATCCCACGCAGCTGAGCCCACCACAGGCCAGAGACTGCACTGCCTGATAAAAACAATGAGCCGGAGAGCAGAACTTTTATATTAAAGGCGCCACGTAACAAAATATCTCAACATGCATTTCCTCTCGCTGTTCAAAAAGATGTGTTAATGTCACATGGCTGTTGATACTTTCACTTTAACAGAGTTTAAATATAGTTTCTGTGCTGCTTCTGATATCCAGCAATGTTCCTTTTCTCTCCTCAGGCTTTCGAACAGTTTCACACATGCTGCATTTTCTAAAAAAGTGAATGTGGAACAGGTCTGCCCCCACTTCCCCACTTACTGCTGAGTCCAACACTAAACACCATCCATCACTGCCTGTCATATCAACATGCTACAGAGCTCACTGGATGCACCAGGCGAGGGAAGGCAGACCACATGCACAGTAGCAACACACACCTAAACATGTACAGTGTGTGTGTGTGCGTTTTCCTTTCCTCTTGCATTAATTAATTTGTCATCACCTGTTATCCCCCGCTCCTCTCGCTGCCTTCACCTCTACAGTAGATGGATCCTCCCGGTGCTCTGGCCATGCTATGATGGGTTTTGCTACCTGGGCCTTTGCAGGGGTGGTCAGAGGCCAACTTTCTGTCAGTGAGGAATGTAATTAGGGAGAATTAAGCGGCATGGGGCTACAAGGGAGGTCAGGAAGAGCTGGCAGGGTCGAGGCGGGTCACTACCAAGCATTCTCTCTCTTTCTCCCTCTCTCTCTTACTCCTCTCTTGTAAGACAGGGTCAGGGTGAAGAGGTGTCATATTTAGTCCTTTGCTGCACTGTGGGAGGCTAACACAATAAGCCATGGATCTTTTCCCTCACTGCTCCTCTCTCTTCCTCCAGGTCTACTGTCACTCATGTGTTCTTCAAGATGTTCAAGTCTGCACTTCACTTAACTTCCTACACTTGACTGCATTAAATCACAACACTTATTCCATGTCAGCTTTCTTTGTTTGTCCTTAAAAAGTCTCTAGACCTCCTCATGTGTACTTCAGCCTGTATCACGTACGGCTTTTTTCCAGCAGAGCTAGTCGAGAGAATGTGCATCAAAGTTTTCCTGTCGCCAAGTGGATCTCACCAGGGGGTCCCCAGAAAATGGATAATAATTTATTTCACTGTTTAATTCACTGTAAATGTGAGCCCAATGTGAGCGAGAGTCATTAAAGTGACTATTCCGATCATAGCTTTCACTTTTTCTGATAACTCCTGGTCTGATCTAACAACTTCAATCTTGTCAGATTGAAGTTCCTGAAGTAATATCTTAACGAATAAGTCTCTGTGGCCTAATGTCAAATTTGGGGTCCTTGACATGAAAGAGTTTGAAAATCACTGATTTAGCTGAGTGGGCAGATTTCCTGTTGGCTCCCAGAACAAATGAATGGCATAAAATAATTGACTCATTCAGCTATTTTATACTTTCCCAATTGTATTGAATCTAATGGATCAAATTGTGATTACACATTCTGCAGCCACTCTTTGTCTCATGATCTCTTATGGGGAAACTGCTTTCTGGGCCAATGTGTGTTCTGTGATACAGCACTACCAAGAGCGGCGTCTTCGCCAAAATCCCCCTCACAGCCTCAGAGCCACTGGGGGCTTTGGGAAAACCCAAATCCAAGAATCAAAACGTCCCTTTGGACACCTAATGTATCAATGATGTCACACTCGCTCGTTCCATAATTTTGGACATTTTATCTTCCCAGCCAGCAGCGGAACAAGATGAATCTTCTGAGCTCATGTTTTATTTGCTCTGGCAAATGCATCTGGTCCCTCTCCTATTTAGACAGATTCCCACCCGTTGGCACTGGACAAGCCAATCACAACTGTTTATCCAATAAGAAGCAGGTTGATACAATGACTGGTGTCCAGTGCAATGAACCAAACTCAGATCAAACTGTCTCGGCAGAATTGACCAAATATGAATCAGGATTCTGTAACTGCACAGCCTATTTCTCACCTCAGAGGTTTTCAGAAACACATTTGTTTGCTTTGTTCATCACACACTTCGTTGATCAGCGATAACGCCCATCAGAAAAAAATTAACCGTGAGGTCCCAGACTAATATGCATTTGTGTCTCTGCCAGGCTAGCTGCTAGCACAAACATTTGAAAGTCTCTTTAACAATTTCCAACCAGAGAAAACTAGAGGAAAACCTTAATGTGTCCAATATAAAGTCTTGTACAAACACGCTTCTAAATTATACTTTGAGAATCCTCCAAGGACTTTGGACATCTGCGGTGCGATCCTAGGAGGTTAGGTGTGTATGCAAGGATGCAAGTGTGTGTTTGTGTGTGGGACATAAAAACCACATGTGTGTTAAGGCCATCAGATACAGTGTGGAACAACATTAAGACAAAAATCAGGCAGGAAGCCGCAGCGAGAATACATCCAAACTAACAGAAGTGCTCCGGGCCATCTGACAGAGTGGGAGGCCTATATGACTCTGAATATATCGGGGCCTGTGTGTGTGTGTGTGTGTGTGTGTTCCAGCAGAAGGTCTGTATAAGTGCTTTTGGATGACATAATATAGACAGGGAGTCCTCAGGGTAGAGTCCACTGTATAAACTGAATACACCCCTCTGACTGTCTCAATTACACTGCACACATACACACACACACAAACACACACACACACACACAGTGCAGCTGGGTGATTTTATTGAATGTGTGCACAGAGGGGATTTCCCCACTCATCTCCGGTTCAGTCTGTCTGTCATTGGGCTACTCACTCGCTAACTCACCCTACCTCTCTCTCTCTCTCGGGACGTCTCCTCTTGCGCTGCCTCGGCATCTCCTCGTCTCCTTCCTTCCTTGTTTTTGGCTCTCAGTCTTTCAGCTCAGTCTGTGTTTTCCCTCCCTGTCTCACCCTCGCTGGTCCTATAACTCCACTTGTTGTCTTTTCTGTCATGTCCCAGTTTTCTCTCTCTATCTGGCTGCGTGCGCTCTTCTCGTGTAATGAAGGATGCTCTGTTCTGTGAAATAATTTCATCATTCCAACGCCAGCTTTTGTGGAATTCAGAATAACAGGATTATTTTCAATTTCATGTCTAAGTATTTTTTAAATTCTGGCATGTTTTTTGAATAGGAATGAGCCTGAATCCAGACAACTAAAGCCTCGCAAATCTCAGAGTATTTCTTTCGGTGGTCTGTTGCTGCGCTCATTCATGGCTGTTTCCCAAGTTGGGAAACAACTGAACCAATCAGAGCTTTCAGAATGATAATGCCTCCTTCCTGTGTCAGAGCCAGTGAAAATAGTGATAGATACAATGTAAATGTCTAGAAAAATGACTATAAGCTTGTATAACAGAGTCACAACTATACAGGTATTTCAAAGTCTGTTTCTTTGATCAATCTGACAAATTGAACTGCACCAAAAAAACCTCTCCTTCCACACAGAAACTCAACTCAATGTGAAACAAAAGGATGAAGTGAAAAGGAAACGGCAAGTCAAGACTTCGCTGGCACTGGATAGGATTCACAGCTTCACCTATGACACACACCGACTGTCAACTCAAATAAAAACACGTAGAGTACATATTAAAAGTCTTCTCTGTGACAGGAGTGAGAATTCCTTTGTGATATGACCAGGGCTTTACAACCGTGCAGTGAAAACAAATACCTCTTTTCCTTCCTTTCTCCTCCCAACATCTTCTTTTCTCTCACTTTCTAAAGACTGATGAGACTGACAGGCAGCAGTGTGTGTGTGTGTGGTTTTTTTTTTGCACTCCTCTCCTCCTTTCGCTTACGGCAACTGCCAAATCCTTGGAGGTAAAAGGTGGAGGGAGGGAAAGTCTAAAGTTTGTGTTGTGTCTGCTGGATCCAATAAGAGCATAGATGGGAAGAGACAAAGACTGGCTGGACAGAGAGGAAAGGAGAGGGACGGAGAAATCTCACCGACGTTAAATAAAAGTTTTGAAAGAGAGAATCACCAAGGATGACTGTTACTAAATCACACAGTGAATTCAATGTGATTAAGATTTGATGAAGCACAATATTTTAGATATTTATATCATACAAATGTGGATTTTTTCTCTCCTTTTATTTTAAATTAAACTGCACAATAAAAAAAATATTTCAGTTGTATTAGCCTCATACAGAATTTGTGTGGGCGCAGAAACAGCAAATATCTCTATCCTGGTCATCTTTAACTGCCATCCATCCCCAACGCCTCCCGTCCTCCATATGTTTTATGCAACAGCTGGAGAGAATTAGAGCTATGTAAAGTCTTGGAAAGCGATCCAGAGGTTTTGAAGAGACAAGCCAGATTTAGGTCTAACATATAGTGTTTTAGACCATAATTACATACGTACCGTATAATGGTCCAAAATAGAAAATGCGTGGTAAAAAGCATAATTAGGAAGAAGTGCTGCTGCTGCTGCTGCTGCTGGGGACAGCAGCCTGAGCTGGAGCGTGTGGTGCAAAGAGGTGAATGTTTTTTATTGGTGGTTATTGGGTGATTTATAAATAAAAAATAAATTCCATGTAAAATTGAGTTAAAACAATTGTTCATTAAATGAGCTTGTTGCAGAAATGTTGGAAATGTAACGTTGAAGCAGGTACATTCTTACACTAACTGTAGGAGCGTCCTTTGGTTTTCCCTTTTGGAAAGAGGTTATGGGAAAATTGAGAAATTGGCTTGAAATATCCTGACCAGAATTTAGTTTAGCACCGTCGGGTGTCATCGCTGCGGCTGGAATTCACCACCGTTACCTCTGGAGGAGTCGGACTCAACCAGGATTTAGTGACTGGGTTAAGCTGATGATGGATAATGCTTCCCATGAACTGATGATAGATGGGTTAAATGAAGGAAATTAAAAATTTAACAAGATCTCTGAGAATTTTTTAGAGATTGTTTAAAAGCAGGAAATAGGGGCCAATAACATGTAGGAGGAACTTTATTTAGTTTCATTCATAGCTGAAGATATATAGGACGCAATATTAAACAATAAATGCTAATGTAATGTTTATGTGGTGATATTTTTAGAAAACTATATATGCTATTTAATCTCTATTTAACATGGTTATATTATTTGCATTGAGGCATTTTTTTATAGTGTTAAATTAAAAATCAAAATCAAAACCTATTGAGAAAGAATAGTAAAAATTACTTTATTTATTTCATTTTGCTGTCTATTGCAAAAATAAAGCTTCAGTAGATGGGTCATATATATGTGCAGATATAAAAAATATAAAAATGACTTTTTATGGTCTCAGTAAAAATGAACAAGTTCAGTTCAAGTTTTGAGACCGATACCTATATCACCAAAGGTCTTCAACTCTCAACTTCCTGTTTCTTTGGTAAAACCTGAAGTTACCAATCATGGTTTTGCAACTTCATCTTACTGCTGAAACACACACACGCACACACACACGCATATACTTGCGTTAACAAGTATCATTATGCGTTGGATGGTTGTATGGCGTTTCAGTAGAAACAGTGGGGGGATATTGGAGCCAGACGTGTGGGGCTGTCAGGGTCTAGTGATAGGAATAGGTGTCAGTCACTTCCCAGGGGTCCACACACGCACACACACCGTTATCATTCACCCTTTTGCTCTCCTTTGTACACACACACACCAACATGCACAGACACAGATGAGTGTGATTTGATGTGCTGTAGCAGATGTAAGTGGACACCCTTATTCTCCTTAATGAAGATATATTCCTGGCCAGGGGTGGATGTGGGGCACTGACTCTGCACCTTTACCATGCAGCGCTCAGTCCACATCTGCTTCCCATCAGCCACAAGGCTTACCTTTTTAAGGCAGAGGCGGGCGAGCGGGGGGAACGAAGCAGCGTTCGGTTTTGGCTTGATTCAATTACTAGCACCACCGTGAGAGAACATTCCCCCTCGGGTGTCTGACTCTGTGTATGTGTGCATGTGTATGCATGTGTTTGTGCTGAGTGTGAATCAGTCTTTGAGCGCGCCGTGCTTGACAACCCGGGGTCAGTGACATGTTGGCCGGTCATTCACTGACCCGCTTAGCATAAAAAAACTTTCTAGTCTTCCTATTATTGCTCCGCCTGTTACACTTCCTCCCTGCTCTGTGATTGGCCGGCTCTCCTCTCTGGTGTGCCTTTAAATCAGAGTGGGTGGTTCTTCAGAATTAGTGAGAAAATGAGTGGATTAGTGGACAAAAGATTATTACTTTGTTTATGGAAACATTATTTTATATGGTTTGAAAAAAAAAGGGATAAATCCCAGTTAATAACTCTCCTGGGGATTTAATAAGATTTAAAAACTGTTTTTAAGGGCACCAGCAGTTACCACAAATATTCACTCAGTGCCCACATGGCCCGTGTGTTGGCAAAGAGGGCAGCTGACAACTACTCATCAGGACCCTTTAAAATAAAGTGGATGAACACAGAGCAGACAGAAACTCTCCTTCTGGTTCATGTTATTTTCATGTTACTGCTGGTTACAATTACAGAGAAGCTTGAGTTAGTTATGAGGCCTCATCTATGACTAGAATCACTGCAGCAGGAGTCGCTTCATACTTCAATATTTAACAGTCAACAATCAAGCATTTTGAATTTGTTAATCCATTATTTACATTCTTTAAGGACGGCAACTCCGTGTAATGAGGGTGTGATGTATGAAAATGTTCTCCCCAATCAAACACGACATCAGGCAATCAGCACAACATTTTGTAGTGATCCATCACCTCGATGTATGAAAAAGTGCTGATTATTATCTTTGCAGTGATCATGTAGCACATACATTTACATGAGAGCTGCTGACATTATCATTTAGTGAAAGAGAAACTCCGGCTGTATAATTGGATTTTTCATCATGGCCTCCTCCCTCTCTTTCTCTTCACACTATGTGACATTTCATTTTAATAAATGTCATCCTGATAAGGAGTGAAGGTTAGCTATGGAAGGGCTGGGATGGGCTGCACTGGCTGTGGCACATATGTATAAATGATCACAGAGAGATTCATGTAGATTCATGGTCTAGTAGCCAAGCTATACAATCTCTTTTAAATTAATTCAATGGTAGAAGATGATGTGTATTTACGCTAATCAGCAAAAAACGCAAATCTGTGCTTTTGTTGTTTTTTGACATGTATTGAAAACAGATAAACAAATTGATGCATTTTTATACTGGCTTTTAATGACGTCACTCATTGGTTTGTAGCATCAAAATTGGCATTTTGATCATTGCCATCTTGCTGTTGTTTTTTAAACAATGCATGCACAGAAGTACATATTTTTTATACAATTGGACTGCTCCTGCAGTGGAGTCGCCCCCTGCTGGTTTTTAGAAATAATGCAGGTTTAATGCATTTCAGCTTTGGCTTCACTTTTCAGACTCAGAGGTATCCGCTTGTATGTACAACACAAGGCATCAATCACTCTGAAATTAATAAAACTAAACAAAAAAAATAACTACTACTACTTAATATATAATGAATTATTTCATGCTTGAGGTGCAACACTAACTGTCTTAACTACTGTACATCAGTAAGTCAATGTCCATGTTCAAATATGACCAGCTCTCACTCTCACACACACACACACAAACACACACCTTTCCAGTCTTTTCTCCGACTGTGGCACGCTGTGAGTTTTAGAGAGCGGCTGTGTGATGGGTTTACTTTTTTTCTTCTTCTTTTCTGAGAGGGGGGTGTTGGTGTCTGAGACGGTGAACAATGGCCAAACTGTTGAGCAGCGACTCAACTCGGCCCTGAGGATTTCCTCCTCAACCCTGGACCACCTAATACTATATGACACGCTACATCATAAGGAAAGGAGACACGCATTAAAAAAAAACAGGAAAGGAGAAACTGAGGTACACTCTATGCATTTTTGTGTGGACTCTCAAAATCGGAGCTTTGCCACTTGTGTTGTCAGAAACTGGGTTTTTTTTCATGACGCGGGCCTCTTTAACATAATATTTTCTTATATGACTAAAAAAACAGCCATTGAACATTATTGGCAGTTTTTGTGAGTGAGTGTGTGTGTGTGGCTGTAAAGAAGTAGCAGACAGACACACAGACAGTTACACTCCTCACTGCACACACACCCTTACCCTTTCCGCATACATCACCATCAAATCAACTATTTGACTCACACATGGGTTCTCCTCCATCACTTCCCAGCCCAAATGCTTTTACATCATAAATCAGTAGTAAAAACATCGCTCTGTGTAGCAGCTCCACTCGTCACATGACTAGCTTTGACCTTCTCCATCAAATATCTCCCACCTCGGCCTACTGTAGCCTTTAGCAGTGCTGCTAACCAGACACAGATGGATATTTACAACTGACAGCAGATGGAGAGAACTTCACACACTGAAACAAGCCTTGTAGCTGTAGTTTCGACTATGGTGACATGTTTGAAATGGGCTCTGTTTCTACAAGAATCTGTCCAGAAACACATAAAGCTGCTAGTTTCATATGAAAATCAAAACTAACTTTGCTAATATTTGTGGTGTTGTTTCTTTAGATTATGTTTGAGGACCAAAACATCAAGTAAATAAAAGAAAAATGCACATGTGTGAAAGTGTGGGATACTTTCTTCCCATTTTGTTTCTACTTTCAAATCTCTGGTGATCAGCACCTCGTGACAACACTTGGTGTAACTTACTTTTCTATAAATATTTGTTGTATTGTCATGTATGTAAATCTACAATGACATAACTGATTACAAGTTTGCTGTGTTAGCATTTCTTAGTTCATGAAAAGTTCACTTTTCCAGCGACAGCAACAACATAAATAACATCATAATTAGATTCAGTGTTTGTAATTCAAAGCCTGAATGTCATCATCAGCATTTGACATGCAGTTATCATTTTCATTAAACATCTGTAACTGTTTACTGATATGTATCAAAGATCATCATGTGCATTATGGTGCCTTTCCTCTCCTCCTCTCTCTCTGCTCCTCATAACCCCACCCACCCTGAACACACCCGGGGTTGTCCTGCGGTGGGCAGACAGGGCTTAGGCCGGGATAAGAGAAAGTGCTTGGTAGACGACGCGGGCTAATTTGTAAAAGATACAGCGGCTGCATGGCTTTCCAAGGCGCTGTGGGGGAACCAAAACATTCAGCAGTTGTCCAAACAGATTCCTCGCTACACTCTGCAGTGGACGACACGGCACTGCTATAATTTACACACACAGACACATACGCACACACACACAGGCACTCTCTTTCCTCCGGCGCAGGAATTTATTTTGCTTCGGGTGATTGCTGTGTCTGCAAGTTTTGAAGCCTTGTTAATGAATTTGAAACGGGGTCACGCTGGGATTGATGGGTGAGAATTATGTGTGTGTGTGCGTGTGTGTGTGTGTGTGCAGGAAAGGGAAGTGTTGTGAGGAGCTATTATGAGATCACGCAAGCTAAGCACCTTTTGTTCCACTATATAGTCTGACATTATTTTGATAAAGATGATCCACTGTGGCAGATTTGATCACTGTATGATCTGAGATATGTTACATGATAACAAGACTGTTGCTACATGCATTTATGAAAGCCCATGCGTGTGTGTGAGTGTGTGTGTGTGCTCACATGTGTAACTTTTCCCTTGTTTGCTTTCTGCAGAGAGGAAAGTGAAAGGTAATAAGCAATAGGGGGCGCCTGTACACAGCTGGACATTCAAGTAATGCCACTGCATTCACACACACACACACACACCCTGTGACAAGAGAAAGTTGTGTATAAGAACCCTTTGTCATACATTGTCTTTGATCAAATATATATTCAAACATTAATAAAACATTTCCTGGTTGCCTGTTTCAGCGTTTATACCTTCAACATAACGTTTCCTGGATCTGCTCGCTGTGCCAGTGTGTGTGTTTCTGTGTGTGTTTCTGTGTGTGTTTCTGTGTGCGTGACCACTGCTGCCCTTCCCATATCTGTCTCCCATCGCTGTGTCTTATCACAGCACACACATACCTCAGCAGTGCCTCCTGTGATTGTGTAAAAAGCCTGGGGCTTTTTTTTTCCACGCCACAAAGACAAGGAGAGGAAAAGTGAGTCTAGTTGCATGCGACAATACCAGGGTGAACGGGCGCTCCGGTGCTCGGGAGATTCTGTTGTTATAGGGACAAAACAAATAAAGTGTCAGCCATTCAAAAGATGGCTCGGCTCAAGAGGGTCAGGTCGAGCTAATTCTTTCAGAAAACAATCAGCTGCCATCTTGTTCTCTCCTTCGGCAGCTGTCTTGACTTTTCTTTTGCTTTGAAAACACTGATGGACATTTTGGAACCTTTATGAGGGTCAGGGGTTAGATTACTAGCAGAATAATATGGTAAATTGAATGTTAAAGAGTCAGTTCATTCAAATAAGAAAAGATAATCTCACTTACCACGAGTGCTATATCTAGTTGGTTGCAGATATTTTTTTTTTTTTGCCAGGTTTTGACACATATCTCTAAATCCAAGATGTCTGTGATAGAACAATCATTTGCAATAATCACAGCTTTACAAATATGAAAGATTAGATGCTCCTACACTGAGGCCTTGTATCTGCAATGCTCATCTGTAATCTTTTGGTCTATTTAATTTTCTCCATGTGCGGCTATTCCAACAGGTAAAAACTACATAAAAATTAAAAAAAAAAAAGTGTACATTCTTCTTTAAAACCATTCAATTAAAAACCTAACTGTACCAGAGGCAATGCAGTGCAGCAGAGCAGCCTTGTGGGCACATTTCACCTTAAAATAAATCAATCAAATCAACATGTATCCATGATCCTGCAGTTAAAATAATCCAGTTAATTATTCAGTTAATATAGCAAAAGCTTCCAAACTAACTGCATTATCACTTGGCTAACTCAGTATGCACAGTGAAGCTACAAAGAGTCTGTGAAGAAGGTTAAAAAACCCACTCTGCGTCTGTGCTCTATGCCATTATTTCAGCCATAACTGTGAAAAGTGTTCATGTGAACCACTATTCAACGAAATAGTCCCTATGAAAACCGTTGACAATGTGCTCTGTTAATTTTAGTTTCCGAGAGAAAAAAAATGCTTTTTGTAATTTGAGTGAACTGACCCTTTAAAAAACAAGCTTATGAAGAATCCCATTTCTCTCTCACAAGACGTTGCTAAGTTTAGTGAACTCTGCACATTTACTATGTTGACTGTGCCTCTTTAAAAAATTCTACCAACATTTGCTCAAACATTTGATGCCAGGTTAGGCAGGTTGCCAGGTCTGCCATGTTGTTTAAGGGCAGCAGTCCAGTGGCTCTCTTTCCTTCTCAGTGAGAGCCGCTGCCTTTAACTTGTGTTAGCACTGGAAATGGCTGCGCTAGCAGGCTCAATACATAGGTCAGCCAGGATAACCCCCATATCCTGATTACTGACACAGAGTGCCCTCTGGAACATAGGCCGGCAATAAAAAAGGCTTCAATGAGCTGCTGCAAACCGCCTCCACGGCCGGAGAGTGAGGCCGAAGCTGTGACCACGAACAGAGATTTATCTGCTGTGGAGAAAATGTGATGCTGTGCTACGTTGCTATGTTTTCTTGCATGGTGCCATGTTAGCTACTGACAGAGGACTCACCTACATAAAAATGTAAAAAGATGAAATTAAGTTTGACAGTGAATATGCATGTGGATAGAAATCAATAGGATAGTGAGCCGGAGCAGGACTGGTCACAATGGTTTTGCGGCCAGGACATTGGAGAGCTTTTTGTTTCCACCGCTGCCTCCACTTTGTCTAACCAGGCTGAAAGATTGATGGGGAGAAAAGAGAGAAAAAGATGGAGACACATAAAAAGAGTGAGAGAAAGATACAAAGAGTAAGACGGACTGTGTGTAAGGAGGGAAAAAAGCAGGGCTTTTAAATCTTCAGCTGATATGGCAGAGTGAGAGCCCCCCCACATGTCTATGAATATCTCTTCTATTATTACTATTGACCCATGTGCCATAAAGAACGGTAGGGGCTCTGCATTACTCCAGCCTCGAATTATGCGGCTACTACTAAAGGGCAACGGACACACAAACAAATACACACACACACACATTACTGCCCATTAAAGTACAGGGAATGTGCAAAGGATAGAAACACTTATTTATAGATGTAAAACAAAACAAAAAAAACGGTTTGGTTTAAATGTAAAAAATAAAGCATACAAACATTAATTTGGGCAACAGAAACAAAATGTTAATTTAATGGGAAATACTCATAATAAGAAGTAAAAAAAAATAACTCATCTTAGTTTCACGGTCAATAGGTGAAGAAATTTGGGAAGTAGTATGAACAAATGACAATTTGCTCCAACCAAACAGCTTTTTCTACCACTTAGACAATACTCAGGGACAATTCCTTTAATGTGTGTGTGTGTGTGTGTGTGTGTGTGT
>CAFUXE010000297.1:601530-619296 GCA_903364295.1 Serranus cabrilla | reverse complement strand
AATGAGATGTGGCCTGTGTGTGTGTGTGTGTGTGTGTTTGGATTTTACGTAGCGTAGGTAAGCATACTGTATGTCTGTATTCTGTCATCTGTGTGTATTGCAACTTCACGCACATGCTTTATGTGTGTGTGCGTGTCTCTGTACCTGTGAGTGTGTAAATGTGTGTGTGTGCAGAGTGGAGGGTGCTCTCATGTGGAAGGTGGTTAGGTAGTTTATAAAACCGTCTAGGTTTTTCCACATTGTACGAACATGTGGGGAACAGGGACCAGCCCAAACCACCTGCGGTCAACTCTTAAAATAAGCTCATTGACTAATGCAGGATTTCAAATCAACCGAGCAGTCTGTGATTTGCATGGCCGCCTGTTTATGGAGGGTACAGCAACAGGACCCTTGACCCCAAATGCAAATGAGGAAATTAAAAGTGATTTTGTTGTTCTAAGAGCCAAATTGGTCATAATTGTGAATCATGCCAAAATATATTTAAAGTGAAATACGTCTCGCTCAGGTTGCTATCAAGGCGTCTCCGCTCACACACGGCTTTTATTAAGAGGAGCTGGACTATATCTGGAGAAATAGTCCCCATTAGTTCTGCTCCTGGTGTTTTGACCATCCCGTCATGTAAGATAAGACAAAAGGCACATACAACTTCCAGGTCTTGGTTTCAATGATGAACGCCATTCATGAGATAAAAATGAATGTTTTTAGCTGTATTCTGTCAACCAGCATTAATCAAAGTCAGCTTAAAAATGAGAAAAAGAGATGACTGGTTGCTCTGTGTATTAGACCAAAGGTGGATAAAAAATCTGTCAAGTGCTCTTTGAAAACAGGGAAAAAACTTGAATAAACAGTAAGGAAATCCTCCAAGCACTCCAGAATATATGAGGAAAAGTATTGAATTAAGTCTTTATTGTAGTGGCTAAATCCTTAAAAAAAAAAAGCCAACATATTTAAACTGCTCTTTGATTAAATGCTCTGAAAATACTCAAAAAAAAGTTATTTAGCTACTATAATAATTAAATATTTCATTTTTAAAATATTTCCTTCCTCAATGCATATTCTTTTTTTATATTTTGGAGTGCCTGGATTCCTATCTATTCACTTAAGAACTGTAAAAAAAAAAAAGAGTTTCCAATTCAAACCATTACTGTAGTATATTTTTATGTGCCTTCAGGGTCATTCAGTCCCTTTTGAAGGGAAAAATAAAATAAAATCAAGACAATGCCATTACAGGATTTTGGAGCATTTGAAATACTGGCACCATAATGCAAATATGGATTTCTTCTAAAACTTAAATCTGATACAAAAGCCACATAATTTACTGCTGTCCCATTTTCAACCATTGATTTAGTTTCACCCTGCTGTTGAGTTGAGCCGAGCTGCGCCTGCACGGCTTCAGTCGCTCTCAGTGCGTCCGCTCTGCAGCAGCCATTGTTCTTTCATGGACCATTAGATGGACATGAACTCTCTCGCTGTCCTTTCGTGACCCGGCGACACTGGCCGTAAAAGCAAACTGCCCAGCCTCTTCAATAAATTTATCACCTCATAAAGTGGTCAGTGACTGGTCAATGGGACGTGTCGCTCACAGTGTGTGTGTGTGCATGTGTCAGTGAAAAGAGGCTTTCTGTTCTATGATAAGTTACTGAAACACCTGGCAATGAATCAGGCTTATAAGATTCATTATTCAATCAAGCCTTTAATGCTCCGCTGAAGCTGATAAAAATGTGATGTCACATTAATATAGGTATTTAAAAACGACTACAATCAAAACATGCAGGTGATCTCCTTCAGTAAAACACAAAAGGCCTGCCAACATTTAGATTGAATGTATGGGAGGTTAATAAATGCTGAAGGTCAATATAACCTCTGTACCATTATTTGCTTAATATTCAAGTCACAAATAAACAAATATAACAGCAGCCACCTCACTGGTGGAAAAACAGCACAAGTACTAAACAACCAGACTGAAACTACCCTGTCCAGCACTAGGCATGATGGGAAATGTGGGCCATCACCGCAATATCTTATTCAGTCCAACTCAAGGAACAGTTGTGACCCGGTAGTCAGCAGTTTCATGTATGAACTAGTTTCTTTGTAGCATAGTTCCTATAGGTGATTATCTTGAATAATCGACTCATGATTTCTGTTCAAAGATATCCTGCTGTGGAGTTTTAAATGTGTTTATTTGGAACTTTGAGCACCACAAGCAGCGGTCCATCTACTTCCATTATATTCAAGAGAAGGGAGACATCTCTATGGCATTGTGGTATGGATCCATGATGATTATTTGTAATAAAGTTTGGGGGCCATGTACATTTTAAGTTTTCTGGTAGAAAGTTAGAGAGATAGCCACGAAAGAAAGAGAAACCAGAAAAAAATCTGGCAGGTAAGAAAGTAGAATAAATGTCCTACTTTGTTTGCAATGAATGTATTGCTTCACCCTCAGAATGACTGTGAATATCTTTGATGTGAGGGTAAACCAACAGGATAAAGAGGTAAAATAGGACAAACAGGTGTGACTCTCCTACCTTTTTGATGCAGCTGTCAGGGGAGGCTTCGTCATGGTCATTCATCATCTGCTAAGAAAACACAAACAAAGAGACACACGATTGTTAAGCGCTTTAAGGTACCAAAAACTCCATGAGTCATGAAGACAAACAAGGATAAACAACATTTGACTTGATTGAGGAGAAAATGTTCATCAAAGCATTAAAAGAGAATATTGATTCCTGCGCTTCATGTGCGCTCGGCCGTGGGTTGTGACCGTCGCCACTTGATGACACGAGCACAGGGTGTTCACAGTTCATCACACAGACCCTGTGGGCTACAAATGTGACCAGAGGGATGTAATAATGGACTGAGAGGTCACAAAAACACACACAGAAGCAAACATAACACACACACACACACACTCTGATGAATGAATGCCCCACAGATTTGACGTTAATTCTCCGCTTCAGCGTTGCAGGAAATTTCGCCGAGGCCGTGTGTGTGAGTGTGTGTGTATAATTAAGCCTTCAAGCAATATTTACTGGGGGCAGATGGGTGGGAGAATGCTCCCAGTGTCTGCCAGAGGAAATGAAGGAAGTGGGGGAATGATGAAGAGATGGGGCTGTCCTGCTGCAATGAGGGAGCATTTCACATATAATGGCAACCCAGAGTCTCTCTGCGTCTGTCCGTGTCTTTCTCTCCCTCTCTGAAGCCCATTGATGGCAACTGAGGATCAAAGACGAGATGCAGACTGTTTTCAGAGCAGTTTTAGGTGGGGCTGGGGACCGGCGCGGTACTTTAGTGAGTTTAAGTGAAATTAGGCCTATAAAACTTCCTCAAGCAGAGACACACGGCGTATCTGAGCCTCCCTTTTCCTGCTCCCTATCCTCCCCATCTGCCCTTTCACAGTAGGTGTGCTGTTTGGGTGTTGTGACAAGACTGGCAGCCTTTACATTCGAGCTGACATATTAAAGTTTGTATTTCCTAAACCAGCGTGGCCCACCGTGATTGGGAAAGAGACATTTATCTGCTGTGGAATCTGCCATGGAAACTGTGGAGCCATTCTTTCAATTCTGGCATACAGCAACTTCTTTTATGCACCTTTCTATACAAGGCCTCAATTCACAGGAGGTGATTAAGAATAGTGAGTATGAGCCTGCGGATGTGTGCTCACACGAGTATCAGAAAGACTATTTATTCTTCAGTGAAATAGAAAAACAGTTATCTGAAATCATAGCAGCACATACAAGTTCACTCTCAATTCTTCTTTCTCTCCTCTCACTAAACAGTGAACCAGATGGGCCATATGTGCACCGGTGTGCCGCACCGAGTGGTTTCCTACATTAAGCTGTCAGGGGATCTGTTTCTCAGCCTCAGCAAATGGGAACAATTACACCACAGATACTTACAACAGTGTTCTCAGCCTACTTACACATCATCTAAACCTTTACAGAAGCATCCTGTTCCTGAAATCAGCTTCAAACAACACAACAACATGTTGTCCCCCACCAGAGGAGCTCGCTCCCTCATGGCCAATCAAATTTGTCACATCGTTTTGACCTTTAACTGTAGCGCCCATATTTTAAAAACATGCTAATGCAGGGGTGAGATGCTTAATAAAAATCCATGATAACAGGCAGTCTGGCTTTTCTCCATTCTTATGACACTCTTTAAAAAGTTATTTTGTGTGTTCATGATTCTAAATTCATATATTGCAAAATTAAGGTTTATGTATGACCAGATGGAAGAACATGTTGCTGTTGTATGTTTCTGCAAACCACAGATATGTTGATATTAAACATATTCGACACTCTTTGGCTTTTGTATGAGTCAAATAGGCTTAAAACTACCAATGTATAACTATTCACATTGGTATTTGACGCTCAGAACAAGTGCTGCTGTAATCAGGTGACATGGTATAAAGAGCGTCAAAGCAGTTTGTGTCCCATGGGAAAAGTGAAAGTAAAACTTTAATTACGCAAAATAAAAACTTATTTTAACCCCAAACACACAGCAACAACAAAAACTAGCCTAACCAGTGCTTCAAAAAGTGACACCAAGGGGTCCTGATAAAGAGATCTGGCATCAGTTCAGACCATCAAGATTTGGATTTAACATATCTATGGTGTGCAGAAACATTAAGGTGTAGTAAAGTAGGTATAAGTGATCAGAAGTTTTCAGGAATCTTTGATTTTTTTTTGCATATTATGTTGGTATTATGACTGTGCTTTTTGTAAAACTGGCTACTAACTACTGGCTCCTAACTACGAAAATAGACTGATAAAGTGGCCATTAGCTATTACTTTTGCTTACTTATTTATTTTATAGATTACACAGTATAACCCTTCAGTGCATTCCCGGTGTTGGGGAAAGTAAAAGGGGTTTCAGGATGACTTGATTGGGTAGAAACGAAAACAAATCAAGTTAATGTATGTGCTCTGTAAGTAAAAATGTGCTCATGAACTTTAAACACAGTGATAGAGCAGTGCAATAGGGAGAGAGTGTCAGAGAGAGAGAGAGAGAGAGAGAGAGAGATAGAAAGAGNNNNGAGAGAGAGAGAGAGAGAGGGAGAGGACTTCCCCTTTCTTGTAATGCACAAGACCAGCTGCAACAGTTTACAAAACCAACAGTTTGGCTGGGTCGTCTAAAATGCTACCAGGCGTTCAACAACTATAGGACAATTTCTGGACTTTCCCCCCGCTCTGTTCAGCAACATGCCAAGTGTAAATATGTGTGTGTATCAAATTGTGCAAGAGTAACCTAAAACTGCAGAAGACATGCAAGCAGACATGAGTGGTTTTACTGAAGCCTTAATGTCTTTCAGCTTCAGGTGGGGGGTCGGGACAGCGTGGGCTTTCTGTCGTCCAAACCTCAGTCCCGGGTCCAGAAACACTGAGCTGACTGTCAGGAAAATGCTAATTATAAAGCTTCCTGGCTTTGAATTCTATGCAACTGTAATCCAAATTGTTTGTCTGTTGAAAAGTTACCCAATGAGGCTGTTTTTTTGTTCAAAGATCAGTGGCGAACAGGGTTCCCAGTGGTGAAAAGCAAGGGCTTGTGCAATGATGACAATAACTGTAACACAACGGCAGGTGGAGATGCTCTTTCAACACTGGCATACTGTATCACACACTAACACACACTCACACATACCAGACAGAGACACACACAGAATAACCTAACCTCGCAGCAGGATCCCGCCAAGCAAATAAATAAGCTATTAATTAGGGAAGGAAAATGTGATTGGCCACTGACTGGCGGTGCTATGATTTATTGCACGTGTCACCGTCATCTCAAAGTGACTTTTACTCTGGGTCGGTGAGACAGGTCCAAATAGAGACTGGCCTATGTTGAGAGGGATAGATTTTCCACTACACAGGGAGAGGTAAAATTGTCCATTTGTTCTGTATCTACCCTGCTGAATGCTGACATGTCAATATGTCTTATGGAAAAGAGAAAACACTGAAGTGAGGGTAATTAGAAAGTGTGTGTTAGAGTGCGTCTGGGCACACAAACTTCTCTCTCTGGCCCATATGACCTCAAACATAAACAAATCCAGTCGTGGCTTGATGAAAGTGCAGCCACCTGCAGAAATCTTCCACCAGGAGCTGTCCAGACCCTCATTAGGGGTGTGCATAAATGTGTGTGTTTGCGTATGTGCAAGGTGTGCATCTCACTGAGTGTGGTGTGTGCTTTCACACCAGGCAGGAGGGAAAGCCCCGCCATTATTAGTGTTTCATAGCACAGCTTTTGTTATTGGACAGAGTCAGGAGTTTTTCAACACCACTTTAGCACCATTCGTATTGACACGCCATGATGACCAAGCGGACAAAAGAAAACACGACGTGGGGAGAGACACTCAGTGAGTGGACCGCCTCATTGTTTTTACAAGACCTGTCACAGCCTAAAACACATGACGGAGCGAAATCCCGCTCAGTTTATTTCCACAACTCATTTAACGTGAAAAAACAGCAGAAATGCCCCAGGAGGGTTTTCTGTATAGGACCTGTGAAGCACATGTGGTGGATTTGCATTTACAGCTCAAGTCAAACCTTGACAGAGTGACCCACACATCATGACGTCCAGCCACACCAATGAGAAGGCTGAGTAGGTAGCCATGGCAACAAGAGGAAGACGTTACAAAGCTTGCTCATCATCATCCTCGGGCGCGAGGAGAAGAAGAGGGCCCCACTTGGAGGTTTGCGCCGTAGGAAAATGTTAGCATTCTGTTGCCAAAAACAATTCTCCTCAACTCTGGATAATATGAGGCAATACAGCAACACGGCCCAATGGATGGCTGCGGATGTCACAAAGCCGCAAGTTTCCAAAAAGAACCAGCAGCAAACAAACCTCAGGGCTTTTTGAACCAGGGCCCTGACTGACAACCCATTGGCTGCAAGAGCCACACCAAGAAAGCCACAAATTGAAAGTTTTGCTACGCATTTATTGGGAACTTTTGCAGCCTCTTGGCACGTTGACAGAATTTCATTGTGGTGGCAAGGCCCTGGACGGGTTATTGATCTTTTTGACGTATAGATGGGAAAGGAAGCGGTCTTTCTCTGTGGGTCGTGTTGAATAATAAACTGCAGAGAAAGTGTATTTGTGTCAGAGAGCAAGAAAGGGGGAAAAAAAGAAAGAAAAATGAAAGGGGAGGCTCTGTTTCTCATTGCTTGAGCCTTTAAAATAAGAGCTAACCATCATGTCAAACATGATCTCAACAAATGGATCTGACTCCTCTGACTCCCAGATACTGGCAAATCTGATCGGAACACTTCACAATCAATGAAACAGCACGACTGCTCCAAAAAAGGAAGAAAAAGTGGTGGGGATACATCAAGTCTCCAGTGTTTTTCTCACAGGTCTCTCGCTATCATCTGAACTCCCTGATAACAAACCTTTTACACGTCCCTGCCAGAATCTGTTAGAGACTGTTTGACTAAGGATACACGTCTGATTCCGTCTGCTTTTTAGCATTAAGTCATACGTTGCCTGGTTGTGGTTCCAAGTCCTTTCCCTAGCTTGTCCTTTAAAAGGGTGTAAAATGGGGCTATTTCGGGACTTCCCAGAGATAGGGGCCTTGACAGCTGACCCAAAACAAGACCAGAGCTATGACTTCTTAAAAACATGCCTCAACAATGAGGTTGCTCACAGAGCTTAAGTAGGGAGGTGGGGAGACCAAGGCAGGAGAGGAAACAGGGCAGAAAGTTGCACTGCTAAATACCAGGAAACTGGGCATCCATCAGATAAAATATATTCATGATGACTTTAATAAGCAGGAGACTCGAGGTGCTCCGGCCAAAGCAAACACCAAGGGGAGTGCTGATAGGAAACTTTCTCTCTTTTGCTCCCTCTCTCTCTCTCTGTCTTAGTTGATAGAGAAGGTAATTATGAATATAATCACTGTTTGGCTGCTTATCTCCATCTCCACTTTGCTGTGAAGCTTAATGTGAGAAAATGATACAGTTCATTAGTAAAAGCAAAAGAAAAAGCTGATGCCAGAGGAATGTAAGAGATGCCATTGTCTGAAAGAAAGAGGAGAGATCAGATTAGCCTGACACTTATCACACCGCGCTAAAGCTAACACTGTTACCCAACCCTACATCCAGATGGGTCTACGCAGGGTGCGGCCTGTGACGGAGCTGAGAGCTGTTGGTGAGATAGAGCTTAGCGCACAAAGGTTAGATTTGGAAGGCAAACACTCAGAACTATTGTGCGACTCTGGAAAGTCACGGCCACTTGTCAAATACAAACGGCTGATATTTACAGAACGAGCACTGACCCCGTATGTCCTAAGAGCCTTTGTTTGATTTATGAAGAAAATACCATAGTGAGATATCCTGGCAGGGTTTGCATTGACTCAGGACAGGCTTGTCTCATCATTTCAATGTCTTGTGTGATTCACAGGTCTTGCATAGACATGTGCGATCAGTGCCACACATTATACGCTTGGTACAAATGGGCAGATTATTTGTATTCATACCTCTTGCGGCGTTTGAACTCTGTAAAGAAAGTGATGTTACAAGGTGAGGTTTGCACAAAGTCAGCAAACAAACCTTGGGAAAGAAGCTCACTTTCATGAAAAAGGAGTGAGAGGAATCCAAAGGGAGGTGGAGGGAGGAGAAGGGGAGCAGGATTCTGCAAATTTATTAAAAAGGGTCATATTTTCATGGGGGCCTTGTATGACCATCCATCACCTGGCGTCCAAGGCCCCTTATCCTTTTAAGGCCGTTGACTCTGAACTTGATATCGACAGAGTCATACAGATAAATTATCTGCTTGGCCTTCGCTTTATTGATAAGTCATTTGGGCAGATGATCAGTAATAATCATAAGTGAATAAGGGTGTGCCGATAGATCTCCCGCTAGCAGATGTTGTGACAGCCGCAGGATCGAGGCCCAATAAATAACCCTTCCTTTGGCCTAAGAGGATTGCCTGCACAGCATCGGCAGCTGCCGCGGCATGCCTTTCAGATAATGATATATCACGTCCTCCCTCTTCATTTTGATAAAGGTTGCAGTTTATCGACAGCAGGAAGAAAAATAATATCGCCTTATGTCTAATGACCTCCTATTCTTCCCATGACACATATTGCCTCTGAGTAAGCATTGGCTTATGGGAGTAAGATTTAGGGTCTTGACTTGAGGGCATATAGATCGAATCAAAGGTCACGCCACGGATACTTTTCATTTCACATACTTCAGCTGAGCGAGATGCCTGCGCAGCCTCTGCATATATGAATGTTTACATTTATGCACTACATAAATCTGATATTGGCTTTTCAGCTCAGCAATGTCATATGTTTCATATCTCCATTTCCCCTCGCAAACTGAATTTGTGTATTTAGAAACATACACCAGACCACACTGTCTGTCCCTCTGTCTAGTGCCAATAAGGATCCCTAATTCAAACCAGGAATTCCTTTAGGTAGGTAGAAAAGGACGCGGAAACACAGAGAGGGGGATCTCTCATCGCATCAGGGCTTTTCTGGACAGCAGCCACTGAGATATTGTCACGTGATGACGGATAACTGGCGAGTAAATTGCATATCGTTTATCGGGGTCCGGCTAAATATTTACACTGTTTGCATATTTCAACATAAACAGAGGGGTTTTGGTAGCTTTTCATTGCGCTACTCTCCCTCTTTCTTCAAATCCAATATATGTACCGAGAGGACGAGCTGGCTCAAACAAGAAGACTGGATGTGGACAGACTGCAGCACGGAGAGAAATTAGGAGAAAGCAAAAGACATTTGGGGAAAGCTAGTATCTGGACTTGTGTGTGTTAGTCGGTCGGGCATCCCTCTGCAAATCCATCCTGTGGCTTTTCTGCAGTTTTGACCACACACACATACACACACATATACTAGGAGTTTGGGCGCTGGCCCAAACATAGAAGTGAAAAGTCTCTAGTGACTTGGAGGCTAAGTGCATGTATATATGGGTCAGTGCTTGGGACAAGCAGGGTCTTTCTTTAGGGCTCCGAGGGTTTATACCAAGGTCAGGCCCTACACACCATGATGATGATGCCTGAGAAGGCCAAAGCCGCGCCGAGTGACTCGCTGATGAGATTTCTCCAGCAGATAAATAAACAAGGCCTGACCATGGATTTCCTGCTCTGGGGTATGAGTGTGTTTGTGTGCAACACGGCACTTTGGAGATATGAGTTTGATCTGAGAGAAATCATACACATAGTAGAACCATTACATAATTACAGTAGTAACAGTTATGCAGATCAACTATCAAACACCTCCCACAGCTCCTCTGTACACTCAAAGTATCCACTTAGTCCTTTAGCCTGTCTTAACTCTTTCAATGGTCTTTTTGTACTGGTGTGGCCTCTGTGTTTACAAGGAAGACTTAGAGCTTAGCGTGTTAGGTCATCAGTAGGACAGAGGTGAATGGCGTGGCGTGTGCTGAGGAAAGAGCAAACAGATCTTCACGTTTATAAGACACTCTTTGTTAGGTAGGTAGTCTGTTTTTGGTTGCTTCTATTGCACCATTACACTTTAACACACACTCTTTTCCAAATGTTTTATTAACCACAACAAACATGTAACTAAGATGACTGAGACTAACTAAACGCTGCCTCTGCTAAACATGACACCATCCTTTATTTTACTGTCCAACTGCATGAATAAAGAGCGTGTTTCTGCATAATATGATTACTTTGGCATCCTCCAATGCCATCAACAAGCAAAGTCAAAAACTTCAATCGAAAAACTCAAGTACCACTAACTGAAGCACGTACACCATATAAATACCAACAATAATAATGGATGCCTAATAGCTGTAATGGCAGCGATTAACGTGTGTATTATTCTGAGTATGATGTGGAGATAAAACAGAAAAAAGCATTTATGTTTCACAAATGGACTGTAACTAGTGCACTGTTTATCCTTGTGATTTCTTCTGGTGGCCAATCAGATTATTTGCACGGTGGAAACATATAAAGACCAGAGCAGTTAAGCCGGCTGCTACTGCCAAAAGATACTGTCTGGACAAACTGGCCTCAAATGGTTTCTTTCACTTTGGTGGCCAGTGAGGAACACATTTTGCATGGCTTTTATGCAAAGGAAAAATTATTGCCAAATGCATTTAATGACCCCTAAATCGTGATGACTGGTTATTTTCAAATTCTGTTTTTCCACCAGCCATTAAAAATGTGCAACCTTGAGGCCAAAAAAGTTGGGACGTTGTCTATAACAAAAATAGTGTGATCACTTGTCTAATCCTCTTTGACGTATATTTAATTGAAATTTGTACAAAGAAAACATATCTTCTATTATATTATATATTTTTTTTTACAAATAAACACTGAAATTTGAATTTGCTGCATCATGTTTTTCCATATTACACGGCGTCCAAATTTCTTTGGAATCGGGTTGTATTACTTTCTAAATAATGACACAGAGGACAGATGAAGTATAACAGCTAAAGAAAACACAAGAAAACAACTATCTTTGAATTATGCAACAAAGATTTTTTACCACACTCACAACCAAAACAAAATAACACACTCAAAATTACTGGAAAATTGGAAACGCAGCAACACTAAAAAAAACAAACAACAACAAAGTAATATTGAGAAACTAGAATGGCACTTGGGGGAGCACGGACGTCTGCCAAGGCCAGTGGTGCATTCACATGCTCCTTGGATGATTTTAATACAAAAAGCTTGGTAAAAAGGATCACCTAAGTAATGAAAAAGGATTAAAAAACACATTTTTTCTGATTTATCTGACACCACATGAAGGCAAACAAATGTCCGTTCTTGCAATGCTAACAAAAGTGGATATATATCTAAATATCTAAATATATCTGCTCCTTGATTCACATACACTCCAGGACTGAATGGGTTCTTCTTGGCTCGTGCTACATCATGGCACCATCAATCTGATCTATGAAAGGTTTATGTTTCAACCAAGCAATAGCACACCTGATACACAAATCTGCTGCGTGGAGAGAGTTCAGGTGATTGAATGATTTAAGTCAGGTGTGCGCCCGCTTGGTTGCAATGAAAACCTGTGGCCACATCAGGCCTTTCACTAATCAGCTTGACACTCTTTTGCTTCCACCAAGTTCCAAGAAAAATGCGCTCCTAATTTTTTCTGTAAATTTGTTGACAGACGGACAAACCGCACTGAAAACATTACCTCCTCCGCGGAGGTAATTATTGATTGAACCCATTGTGCAAATGAATCCTCCGCCGTTCTGCTCTCATTGATTCACTCAGTCTAACATTTGTTGCTGCACAGCAACCTCTTTGGGGCTCCCATGCTCCGTGTCCATTTTTTTTCTTCTTTCCAACCCTCCCTCTGTCTTTCTGCACACACACTCTATTTATCCTTGCTCTCAAGAGATAGCAACATTTATCACCACGAGAGCTGTCTCCAAGTCCACAGGATCAACCCATCACCTCCACAATAAATGTCAAGCTGTCATGATTTATGCAGCTAATGAAATTGATTAGACGGCTACAATGTCCCAGAACATTGTAATCGTGTGATTCACTACTGTCCTGTCCTGTTTACTCAACTTGAAACATGAACGTCTGACGTCTCGGATGAAACCAGCACTGGGTGCTAAACACAATTTCGGAGACATCTCGTCAACCGCCGTGACAATGATACAGTTACATTTTTGGAGCCCGTCATCACTCTTTATGGTTCGGCCTTGAGAACTCGTCACAGAAGATATAATGGAGTGGAGATAATGTAGCAGTCTCACTCCCTCGTACAAAGGCCATTGTCTGATGTATTTGCCATCAAAACCCAAGATGAGTTGTGTGCCACTGACTTTGATAATTTCAGGGATGGCCTCAGACTTCAAAAGACTGCGTAATGATGATGGTGGCAATGATGTTGCAAAAGCAATGATATGATGCTGCTGGCTGTCCTGGGGCACTGAATGGAAAAACAGTGGACTTTGTGGTGCGAGACAGTGCCAAGTAGAATCTGAATCCCTGACAGATACCTCATGTCATTCCAAAGTTCAATCTCTCAGATGACATATAAACCTAAACCTGCTCCCTCAGTATTAAAGATTATAAATTTGTGCACTCCATCACACCTTTCCGCCAACTGTTGTATACTTTGTCAAAGACAAAACTCACCTCCTAATACGCAGGTTAATGCAAATATTCATTCAGTTGACCTTTGGGCTCATCACAAATGAGTTTATAGCTGGGCCATATAAGGTGAAGGCCCTTTACAACCCTCTAGTTAGAAGCAGAGACTATCTCTGTCACCAAGATTGATGTTCCCCGGCTTATCGAGAGCTTCCGTTATCAGCAAAAACCTTCTGCAATGGATAATAAGTCCCATTCGCACACCTCAGACTTGAGACTCATCAAACTTCACGGCTCTTTATCATGGTCATCACCAACCGTTAAAACCTCTTATCATTATTATCTTCATTGGTGTCAGTGATAGCAGTTTCATTTTTTTAATGTCGAGCTATCGTCACCATCCTGGCTGGTGGAATAACAAAGGTATGATATGTACAGATAGGATGCTCCACCGTGGTCTCTGAACCCTGGTTTATAGCTGTCTGTCTGTCTGGCCAGTCCATGGGATGATGACAGATGACTTTATTAGGGGAGTTGCATGGTCACCACTTGGAGCCGGGACTTTCCATTAGTCATCTAACTAGAGCAATCAGCATGGAAAACGTTCGCGAACACCCCCTCGATCGCTTTTTTTGTTGTGTTTTTATCTGCAAAGCCAGAGTGTAAGCTATCCTTCACCCACGCCTATAGTCTATTTAATAACAAGAAAAGCAAAGAAAATGACAAAAACAAACTTAAAGCAGAGAAGAAACTGATTTTGGAGCCGTTCACTCATTAAATTTTTTCTCATTTTGGCCCCTGCGGTTGTAATAAATGACTTAGGGAGAGAGTTATTGGACAAAGGAGGAGGGAGGGCGAGGGGCGAGCTTGCTGAGAGGAAACTTATCTGTCCTTGGGCTGTGGGACAGAACACAGTGCCGGCTTTATTCAGCGTCTCGGCCCTGTCGTTAAGGAACGATGACACACTCCTCCAGGCCCACATTAATCTTTAACAGTGTGATTTCTAAAATAACACCAGTGTTTTCCCTAAGGCACGTGGGGAGAGAAGGCCCTGTTCAGTCCTGCAGAGCTCCGTCAACGTTTTCTTTTTTTCCCCCCTCACACTGTTAACATTGGAGAGCAGAGAACAGGGGGAAGGGGTTAGAAAACTAAAAAGATGGACAAGTTCGAAGAGAGAGAAAAGAAGAGGCAGAAAGTATGCGGAGCATTAAGTGGAGTAGATTTAGTGCAACATCAGCACATGTTAAAAGCCCTTGACCTCACTTACTCACCCTGACAGTGGCAGCTCCAGTGGCTCCCTCGCGCCACACATTACTGTTGTTAACAGTGTTATCACAGGGCTGCCCTGGGCAAGATAAAGACTGTGGCCGCTGATGGGCCTTAAGTGAATGAGGGACTGGCTGCAGACACATAGACAGAGGGGGAGTGTCAGTCAGCCTGCCTCTGGTTAATGACAGTGGAGAGATAGAAGCTGAAACAACATTTTGTGGGGAACTTTGTGTGTTTAACAGCAGGCTGCTGGGAAAGTCAGAACAGGAGAAATAGGACAGTGCCGCTAATGTTGTTTGGGTTTTGGGGGCCAGACAGGAATCTCTCTTTCCCTCTCCCTATCAGGGCCAAGGGAGGCACCTTGGCTAGTAGTAGTGACCATTACACAGCATGACAGCGCTGCAGCTTTGAGGCTTCCCATCAGGACAAGCAGGGGGCTTCATACAGCACAAAGGAAAAGATGGAAGATGTAGTGAGCTGATTCTGACAGATAACTGAAGCCAAAACCACTAACTCATGAAGCCAGTGGATTCTTTCAAACATCTTGTCTCACCAAATAGCATCTCTGTCGCTTTATCTCTTCTCACCCGCCGTCTAGATAGACTAGATCTTGTTTTCGCAGCATTTCCAATTCACTCGATGTAGGAGTGATAGGAGTGCTCTCTTTATAAGACTTTTTAAGACTTTTTTGAGGCTGTTAAGCTGTCGGATAGGCTTATCCTTTCTGTAGCATTCAATAACTTCCATGTGCGTTTCATTTCTCATCTCCTCCCTCTTTCCTCTGTCTCCTTTCCGCTGAGCGCTCCACACAGTGTACAGAAGGTCGGGCCAAGGCTAACATGTATCTATAATGTGTTCGTCTCAGGCAGCCCCCTGAGGAGTGGAGCGCTGCTCTGGCTCCTTGGCACAGCGGACAATGTGGGTGTTGTGTGGAGGAGCTGGCTGGCTGTACACTCACAGACGAGTCAATCTGGGGCCACTGCTGAACTGCTGCCTGTCCTGCCGCTCTAGTGCCTCAATAAGACCCCTCTTCACTGATTTTTTCCTTTTTTTAAAAGTGCTTCCCTTATTTGTTTTGCATTAATTTTTGTAAAAATGATTTTTTTCTTCTGCTCTCCATGCTGGATTTGATCTGTTCTCACCCTCACGCTCAGTCCAGCATGCTTTCTTTTATAGGCCTGTGTGTCTCTATAAGTGTGTGTGTGTGCCTACATGAGAGTACTCCTTTTCACAGTGCTGACACCCGGCAGATTGAGACATCAGGCGCCTGCTCGCTGTGGTAAATTAGCCATTCTTCTCAGGGGCTAATTGGAAATCTAAATGTTTTGCAGGGGGAGAGAAGAGCTGTGAAGGAATGCGGTCTGCCTGGAAGCGGAAAATCAGATTACAGATTTTTTTTTCAATATTTCTATTCAATGATAATTGATCTGAATTTACTCTGATCATCGCAGTGTTGAGGGAAATTGCATAGAACAAAACATACTGCGGACTGGACTGCAGCAAACAATGTTTATCAAGAAGCCTTTGTGGAGACGTATTCCCATCCTGAAACCCCACCGCCACTTTAAATGAGCAAACACTCAAAGCTCTGAATTAGAGGCAAATACATTTCCATGCATAATGACCCAAGCACAAAAAAGAAAAAAAGCATTAATTACAGTGCCTCCATCTACATAATTCAGAATAAAATATGAAACAAAAAATGCCACTAACACTAATTGACTAATTCATCACAGGACCTTGTTGGTAAATGTTCTTCCCTGCTTGAGTAGTTTCAGCAAAATGAAAACATTTGCATAAAGTTAAGGTTTAAGGCCCGCAAGTAAACACGCAAAAGTGAGACAAAATATTGTTAAACAATGTCGCATTTCTTGATGTAATAATTATGAAAATCACTTTCAAAATCCTTCAGTAATGAGTTCCGTTAAGCTAAAAAAACATAAGACATCTTTTTTTTTAAAAAGAAAACAGCGACTTTCGTGGGATAAATGTCATAAAACACATTGCTGTCGCAAAGCTGCAACGTATGACAAAAAGGAGTAGAGATATAATATAAACATTTAATTTATTAAGTCTGTTTAACAAATTTGTGATGTTTTAAACGTAAGTAAGTCAGTTGGTTTCTGCTCATTTATATACAATAAAATACAGCAAGAAAGTAGTTAGATAATACTAAAATACTGTCTCAAATAAAACTAAAAAAATCAAACACAATATTATCTGACCAAAGAAATAATTTGTTTTTAGAATCTGACTTTAAACTTTACCCAAAATAGCAACTAATAATGGACACAGCACATCTGTGCAATGCTAAATTTCCTGGCGAGCCTCATCCTCAGAGTATCTTGACAAGTCAAAATGGTGTGACTTTGTTCTCTAAAAGTAGACGGTCCTGTGAATGTGGCCAGAGGCTGGCCCGTGCACAGTTATGGGCGGTACTCCCCGTTGTTGGGGGTGAGTTTGAGGTGCTGGGAAAAAGGGCTGTGCATTCACAGTAAATGAAGCCTTGTGAGTAACCGTGGAGAGTGCTTCTTAACTGATGAGTCCAGAGACAACTTCCCAGATCTTCTCTGCCACATGGAGACACCCACAATGCTAAAGACCTACTGCCATCTTTAGAGCAAACCACAGAAAGCCATTGAATGGCTTCGTTTTAGCCTCAGCCATGAAAACAAATCTAAACACTGTGAATTGAGTTTTGTCTCATTCTTCTTAATTGGCAGCAGCAGGTTTTTGCCTCTTTTTCTTCTCCGTTCAATATGAATAAATGCGACAAGCTTCTGATCCCAGCTTTTCAGCCTATGACTGTTTATTTATCTATTTCAACTACACCCAAGGGAACAAAAGGCATGCAGAATGGCCACTGACAGCCATGTCGAATATCTCTTTCTGCCAAATCTGGCTGTTTTCTCTCGCTGCTGTCACTTGATGTCTTTATGCAAGGCTGAGAGTTCACCACTATGAAAAGGGCGGGGGCGAGCTGAGTGAGTGACCCCCACAGGAGGGGAGTATTAAAAGTAAAAAAGAGAGCGAGAGCAAGGGACGGATGAACCAGAAGGCGGGAGAAAAGTAGAAGGGGGAGAGGGGGCACCCCTGCCGGGTCCCAGGCATCTCGGCTGGCAGTCCCCATCTTGGCTTCAGACGGCTTTTGTCAAAGAGGGGAAAAGAGGGTCTCTTCTTCACTTGGGCATGGGACAATAGACGTTTTGTCAGTCAGGGAGGGGGTGTCGGTGGGAGAGTATGGAGAGATGCTGAAAGAGGAATAAAGCCAAGGACCCATCTTCACAAGGGGTGGGGTGGCGGCGGTGGGCAGCCCTTTGGGACTGGGCAGATGTTGAAATGAGGATGATTTATTAGCCTTAGTGTCCTTGGTGGCACTTGGCCACCATCCCAGAAGTAGGAGTGAGAGAGTGACTGAGAGTAAGAGACATGGGGAACAGGAGG
>CAFUXE010000297.1:581067-601477 GCA_903364295.1 Serranus cabrilla | reverse complement strand
AGAGACATCTTAATACCTTCTATGGGCATGGGGCGCTTCTTGCTCTCCGACCGTCATGGTATTTTTGCCCGATTCTCTCGTAGAAAAATAACTTGGTTGGGAGTCATCTGCATCACTGAGCTGGACCTTGTCACCCAGCATTACCCTCGCCCTCAAACACAACCTCCCCCAATAGACCCAAACACACCACCGCCATCGCCGCCGTCCCTCCCCTGCTTATATAAAACAACAAATTACCAAATTAACATTCCCGACAGCCCTTACTCTCCCTTCACAGTTCTGGGCAGAGACACTCTCAAACTTGCCAGAAAACAAGTGTAGAAGAGAAAGCGTTCTGTGGGTGCATGTGGCTGTTTGTGTGTATTATGCATGTTTTGCATGCGTGTGTGGTCAGAGAGATCTTCACTCTGCTGCTAAAAAAAGGAAAAATGAAATGAAAGAAGGTAAATGTGTGTCTCTAGCAGCTGCAGATCCCTGCAGCCCTGCACTGTGCTGTGCTGTAATTGGGAAGTGTCACATGTTTAAAGTCGCAGCGTGTCATCCTGTCATGCCACCCATGAAGACCCGTGAGCCAAGCTGTGTGTGTGTGTGTGTGTGTCAGAAGCTACTGGACCTAAAGTGAGAAGAAATAGGACGCATTCCTCGGTGCAAACCTTCCCGAACAGTTTTCCATTTTTTATACTGCATGAGTGCCCCTTTCCGTCCCCACAGCACATCTCTCCCTCGTCTCTAATCCAAACTCTGCCCCCACCCACTCCCTTCACACATACACACACATTTTCTCCCGAACTTGACCTCCCAATTTCTCTCGCTGCTTCCTGAGGTCCTCTCTGTCTTTTCCCCTCTCCTCCTCCCAGCAACATTTAATCTTGCGACTTGTTTGTCCACCCTATTTCCCAGCCCCTCTGCTGACAAACTGTAGGAGGGTTACTTAAAGTAGTAAAGGAAAGTTTGGACAGCTTTCATCAAGCGTACCCAGGGGGAAGATTGATTGGCAAAGTAATTTACTGCCCAGTGTCCGTTCTGCACTCCTCGTTCTCCACCTCTCTCCCTGCCCTTCCCCTGATCCGTCTATCCGTCCATTCATTCGTCTCCAACTCTTTACAAATCCATACCTGCTGCCTGGAGGTAAAGGTCTCAGCTGGAGTGACAGTGTGTGTGTGTGTGTGTGTGTGTGTATGACAAGGTCTGCAGGTCTGCATGTAAGGTTGAGAGGTTGGAGTCTCGGTAACCACTGGCACAGATGAAAAAGACTGATTGTCTTTGGGTTTGACGGGGAGATTGGCTAGACGGCTGCGACAGTGTGTGTATGTGGCGTGCGCGTGCATGTGTGTACGTGCACATGTGTACACAATAGGCGTGTGACTTTGGAGGTCTTGGGGGGGCAAGAGCTTTTGACATGAATGAGAGGGAGGGTCATCTATCATCTAAAGAGAGGGGTTGAGGAGGGGCTGGAGGAAAAAGCAAGAGAAAGGAGAGAAGAGGTCGCGGGGTCAAGTCTCCATCACTCTCACTGTCCTCTGTTCTCTCACTGTCAACCTCATGGCGACTGACCACTTCAGCCTCGCTACGGTTCTGCTCTCCCTCGCTAACCGCCCCCCCCCCTCCCTTCCACAGGGCCCCCGGAAACTTTTGTTCCGTTCATTAGTACAACAAATACATACAGATGCTCGAGGAAGGAGGACGCAGAGAGAGAAAGGATTTCTGAGCACATGCCCCCCCCCCAAAACGACTGTTGATTTGGAGACAATCTGCTTCTTTGTAAACAAACGGCGAGCTGAGGAGCTCATGCGAGAAGTGGTCTCATTATTCAATGTAAACGTGGACAGTTAAGTGTTTAAACAGGGTATTAGTGATAGGATGGTCTGCGATTTGCTTTACTTATTTTCAGGTTAATAGTGGAAATGCAGGATGGAAAAAAAGAGTAAACGCTGCATGTGACAATGAACGGACACCCAGGAGTAAAGGTAAACCGACAAGAGCCCAGGGGACGTCTGGAACTGCTGACGGTGCTGATTTTTAGGTTGTGTGTGTATATGAGCGTCTTAAATGTGTGAATATCATGTCTGAGAATGAGAACGTCAGCATCACCTCACCATAATCAAGTTTAATTTCATCTAAGCAAAGCCCCGCCTCTCCCTCTCTCCGCCTTGATAGCTACAGCACGCTCGGGTTAATGACTTCTGCTTCTGCGGTGTCCATCAAAATTTCCACATCAGCAAAAAAAGAGCCATAAAACATCTATTTCCCTGCTTTGCCAAGGCATTATGAAATGATTTCTTTCCCATGGAGACGCGTCTTGATCGGAAGAGAGACAGCCGACTTCTACCAGAGGTTAATGACGAACATGGGACAATCGCTGTGAGTGTGTGGGAGCGCTGATGAATGGAGAGAAGCAGGGAAGATGGGTCCGGGGGCACAAAGACTGGCATACATGTCCCTCCGCCCCCCATGACTGCTCCATCCAAACTTTTTTTTACTCCTCAATGGCCCGTTTTCTCCTGTGTGTCCCATGAATTATGTAAACGACTATGGAATCCCTTTCTTCCCTTAGCCGGAGGAAGAGAAGAAGAAACGACAGAAGTGAGAGCAATGCCTCCTCCTCACTTTTTTCTCTTCCTCACGCTGCCTCTGAACAACCTTTCATGTTGGCAGCGTGGGTCTGGGTTTGGGATCTGCGGCCATGTGAAAGGATGGTGGTGGCCGCTGAGTTGGTGGAGGGGGAGGGTCAGGGCACAATGACATATACGAGGAACCGAGGAGGCAGGCAGGGAAAGAATGCCGGCCTTGTTGTTGGACGGCTTGACATTGATTAATGAGAGAGAGAAAGACAGAGAGAGAGAAAATAAGAAGAGAGGGGTGGCATTGGTATAGTAGGCCAGACATGGGGGGGAGTTGGACTCTCGTAGGGGTGAGGGACTCCGGAAGAGCCCCGGGCTGCACTGCTGATCAGGAAGAGGGTGGCTGCAGTGTAACGCCGCCCATCACAAGATGTGTGTGTGTGTGTGTGTGCGTCTGGTGATACCCTGACTTCATAGCCTGAGGGATTGTCTGTCTTTTCTCATACACACAAAACGCATGTAGGCACACACAATTCAACGTGGGTCACATCAATCCTCATCCATCACAGTGCTCCTAAAAGACTGCCATCATCATCATCATCATCATTAGGAGCTGCTTTGTTGTCACACACATTTCAGAAGCTCAGCTGCTCCACGGAAAGAGAAAACAGCAGAAGTCTGAACTCTACAGCGCCTGGAACTTGTTGCTGAAGTTTAGAATTGGTTCTTATTAAATGAACAAACTCGCTGTGAAACACCTGCTCACTGAATTCTGAAAATGTGACTATAAACCGTCTTGTTTAACTCTTAGACTCGCATTTTGGAAGCACAGCTCAATTATATTCATGTGTGATGATGCTGGTCCCTATAGCAGCATTTAATTTGAGTGAGACATTTTTTTTTTCAAACTTAACAAACATTTTTTCATTCGAGTTGGCCTAAATGAAAACTTTGCACCAAATCTGTGTAACAACTTGTATCAGCCCTGAAACTGCTGCACCAACTTATGAGATGTGACTGAGCTTGGCCTCCATATACTTATAACTCTAAACCTTTAATATTTAAATAGGCACCAGACCAAAACACAACTTTTATTACACATTTAGGATGAGCGGCTCTCCATAAATGACTATACACGGTGTCAGCTATACATCTGTGTCATGTGGCATCTTTTGTTGACCTGCTGTTTCACACTAAAGATCCTCCGTCTCCCTCTTTAAAGACAAAGGGGTGGAGTAGTAGAGGTTAAAATTGATTTTGTAAAATTGGTATCAAACTATTTTGGTTAAGGAACCAGTATTAAATGAAGGTCTCAGTACTGGCGTCAAAAAACTTTGACCAATACTGGTTCGACTGATGAGAAAAAGTGGATCACATTGGTGTGAGGAGTTTCAATGGACATTTTGAAGTCCGTTTCCTCGGGCAAATTGTAAGGGAAATGAATTCAAGCTGGAGGGACCTGACAACTTTCCGCCCCCAGTGAATGTTAAACAGACAGTCACAACCAGCTACAACACATGTTAGAAGTAGTAAAACTACCCTACTTGCGCTCTTTTTAGAGTATCATAATGATGGAAATCTAAATCTAACTCCAATCTTTGCAAATATCTAAATATTCAAGTTGAATCCCCTTCCACTTGGTGTCTATGCTGACCGAAGGCTGTTGACCTTTTCTACACCAGGAGCTACTCCAGGCCGCCTCCGTCTCCAGCCAAGAGGGATTTCAAAGCCTCTCCTGGATGTCCCAGGATCCTTTGTCTCCCCTCTCATCTATAGGTAAGCACAGTGTGCACCCCCTCCCCACCACCAGCCTCTTCAAAACTCTGCACAATAGCCAGATTTCCTCCCAATTTGCTGGTGGAGAATAGGAGGCTCAGGAACTCCTTTCACTAGCTTTGAATGGTGGGCCTAATTCAGACTCAATCTTTGGGTTTGCCAGGCCTCACCCCAACCTTAGCTGGCCTTACTTTAGAGCTCCTGACTTTGGCTAATGCTAGGGCAATCCCACTGTTGAAGGACTTAGCCTTGTGCACATTTGTGCCTCTTCGGCAAAACACGGCGGCTTGCATTTATACTTTTGTGTGTGCCAACTGATATTTTAAATCTTACTTGCTAAGGGTAAGCCGACGGAGCACATAAGCGCTTTCTCAGTAATGTAATGCTTCACACGCGTACACTCATTTCCATCTGGAAGCTTCCCACTACAAACCACAGGCCTCTACTGTTTGCTATCCCAAACTGGGGAGTGGAACTGGCAACTTTTTCCATCACGGCCTCACTTCTCTAACCTCAAAGTGACCAGTGCTCCTTAGATATATATACGTGGTGAGTGTTTGTGTGTTTTTTATAGACTTTGAATTCACTCCGCTGACCATTTGTTCTACTTGACCTCTCTGCACTCCTCTCTGCCCCAATTATGCACACACACACGTCCACTTTGCATATTTGTACTTCTTTTTCTCCTGACACTCTTGAGGTCAGTTCTAATCAACCACCCTTTGGTTGTACACACACATACATACACACACCGTTCTCACCGGAGTTCCTTAAAGACGCCCACCTTCCAGGTCCAAGGACTGCTATTAAAGCAATCAGGAGCTTTCTAAGCTAGGTCAAGAGCAAGGTGCTCACATGGGGATTCTGATTTGAATTATGCAAAGGGAGGAAAGGAAAAGAAGGAAGGAAACAGAAAGAGGAGGAGAGACACAGAGAGAAAGATGGGAACGAAAACAAGCTAACCTTTTGTAGTCGCACAGAGGTGAAATCTTGCAAATTAAGGAAACAGTAGACGTGTAAGCGATAAAGGTGGTGACTTCCGATGAGACAAAAGGGACTGAAATAGTGTGGAATTTAAAAGATTAGTCTTAAGTCAAAAACCCTGACCTTCAGACCTGATGAAGCATTAGAAAACACGGTGAGGACTGAAATGCTGGGACCACACGCAGCTTTGTGTGCGTGTGTGTGTGTGTGTGTGTGTGGTGTGTGTGTGTGTGAATATGTGTCTGTGAGATCAGCTTTCCCTGTGGTCCATTCAGTGTCTAGTGGCTCAGGATACTGAGACAAGAGGAGCGAGAGGAGAGAGAATTATCTTGAAATAAGACTTTATCCTGTGTGTTTGTGTGAGTGTGTGTGTGTGAGTGTGTGTTTGTGTGCAAAAGAGACACTGAGAGAAAGTCAGTAAGTGAACAGAGACAGTAAACATGGTAACTGTAGAGCTGATATAGTGGCGAGGAGGGAAATGGGACAGGCAGAATAAGTGTGCCTATTTTGTCTGAACCTGACATTTTATATGTGTGTGTGCGTGCATGCACTTATGTGTGCTGAAGAACTGACTGAATTGAATTTAAGTGCAAATGGCAACTATAAAAAACAAAGAAAAAAGAAGATTTTGGTAACACCTCCAGTGCTGTCTTTCCCTGCAGATAACGTCTGTTCTGGCCTGATTCTGAGATATCAGTCTGGGAGATTTTTGTCTCCAATTCAATAGAAGTGAAGGAATTTTGCTTGCACACAGGATTAATATTAAATAAACACAGATAAAGAGACAATGGCCTAATAATCTTGCTGTGTACTTTTTTTCCTTGGAACTATTTTCTCCTGAGAGTACAGTTAAAATGGTACCTTGGTAACATAAAAACAAATACAGGATTATATAAAATTTTTAAATAATGAAATAAAGATTCTTTGGCGGTCAGCTGAAGAGGATTTGGGATGGTTAAACTTTCAATCCACAACATTTTGTACTGAGATTAGACTGAATGTAGCTCAAAGTATTACAGAAAATGTTAAATTAGTATGAAAAATGTTTTTTCATGTTGCTATTAGAGAAACTATCACATGTGTTTAGAAGTATTCCTGATGTGTTTGTAAGGGACCGGTCCTTAACAGACATAAACTTTTAAGAGCAATGGTTAAAAGTAATAAATATGGGAGGAACAACCATAACAGAATAAATGTGTACAAACCACTTTTTGTAATCTTGTGTCTGCTGTTTGTTTTCTAGTCCTGATTTTAACTTCTTTTTTAGTGTATAATTCTATTATATCATTTATTACTCACTGTCTGTTTGAATAATTGTTTTCACTGTTCTTCCCTTTCACCTGGCTTCAGCTTAATTCCTCCTGTGGGAGGTAATAAAGTTTGTCTTGACTTACTGCTGAAATTTAAAATATTAAAAGTGAAAATGAAATAAAATCTAACATTTTAAAAGAAACCCCTCTCTCACAGAAAATGTCTGAAAATGTAACCAACTTGTGAAAAAAATCATAAGCCGATAATTGCCCCGGTGTCCATATATGTCACTGTACGTGTGCCCCTTTGTGTGCAAAGCTGAGTGTCCTCTGGCCAAGCCTACCCTGCGGTGAACATAATCATGGCCCTGTCGTCCCCAGGTTAAAGGCTCACTGCTGGGTCCTCTGGCACTAATGCAGTGCCAAACTATAGGGGTCACATTAGCCCCGGCTACTTCAGCAAGCATTACAGTAAGAAAGAACTCCACTCTCCATTAAAAGCCACCAGCAGGCTATGATGTGGGCCTACCTGTGATGGCCTAAATGAGTCACTTAATGATAGCCGTGCTGCAGGGAAGGAGTGCTCAGACAAAGAAATACTGATTGGATACGGATTTAGTGCGAGGGTCAGAAGAATATGAGTCAGTATATCATATCAGTTCTGTCACTTTTGTCACTTCAGGAGCAGCAGGGGTCCCAGCTCTGAGTGCCTATTATTAGAGATCGCATACCTTACATACTTTTTGTTACTTTTTGTCACATTAATACACTGAGCAGCCCACTGTGAAACTGGATGTGCTTTTCAATTTAGACCACAACTTCCACAACCTGTCTTCATGGAACAGACCTGAGGCTTCACACCACATACGTATGTACCAAACATCCACAGAGACTAAGAACAAATGCCATAAGTAGATACCTTTGGCATCTCCACAAGTTTACAACATGTTTCCTTTATCTCCCATGTGCTCTCTCTACAATATGTCTGCAACCATTATTTTTGTTACCAGTTAAGATCATTAAAAAGCACTTTGTCTGTTAAAGTAGAAGAACACAGTCCAAGCATGACCATTTACCTTTCATTTGTTTAGTCTGCAACATATCAGAAAATATTTTGATCATTCCTGAGGGTGTAAGGGGAATTTGGCTACTAACCTTTATTGTTATTATTATTTTTTATGATTATTTCATCATTGACACCAGAGAGAAAAAGCAAATCTCATCATATCGGTGGATGTAATCACTTTGACAATTTCAATGACATAAAGAATCCATTATGAGAATTGTTGAATTTCTATCAGTAGACTATTTAACCAAATGGCGAATCATTTCATCATTATCATCGTTTACGACTGTTACGCATCCTTCACTTGGTGTCTGCTGTGTTTCTTATTCATTCTGTATGTTGGTTTGTGCTCCTTGAAGTGAAAAACACAAACCACCTGTGGGTCCCCATAAGATTATTGATCTATTTATCCAGCAGACCAGGAAGAAGTCCCACAACATCCTGTGGAGGACAGAAATCAGCTCCTGCGTTCCCCCTGGTCCGTCAGCAAGGTCAAGTGCACAGCGAATAGGTTCGGAGCCTCCTTGGAGTCTGAGGCCATATGGCGAGTAAGCAGCATGATTAATGAGAAATCTGGGCCGATATTAGGGTTAACTGCCTGTTAGTCACTCCTTGGATTTGGCGTTTCTTGTCCTTTGCACGGCAAGTGTTGACAGCAGAAGTTACTAAACAGACTTCATGACTGTGGTTTGATTTCATTTTGTTTTTAAGCTGCAGTTTTCTGTGCCTGATCCTCCATCCTTCTGTTTTCCTTTCACTGTCTGTGTGTTTTTCCATGGAAATCAATAAAGTCGATCTGAATTATGTGAATATTAAAAATCAGATTCTTGTTTATTTGAAAAAAGCCTGACAGTTGAAGTAAACCTTGGAAATCCTGAGTATGTAATACATTTAGCTTCATCCAAGCATACCGTTGGTGTAAACATCCACGAAAACTTTCTCAATGGATGTTTGTATCCTCGCTGAGGGGTCTGGGAAGAGAAGGTGAGTGTGTCCCAGCAGCGGAGATGAGAAGAGGGTAAGTGAGCCATGTGGAGGAAGCCAGAGGGTGAGTGGTGATCTGTAAGACGATACCCTGCTACCTTCCCTGACCTCCCTGTCGGGCCACTCTGTTACCTGGACAAGATGGGAGGTATTAAGTGGCCCGCTGTCCCGCTAGGTTGAGTTGCTGATCCGCTAGCCAGAGAGGAAAGCCAACCCCTTCTCCCATCTTCACTTCAGTGGGAGCGTTTGTTTTGATTTTTGTCCTCTCTTTCTCACAGACAAACCTGAGAGGCCCAATTTATCTGGGATAGAGTGAGGGGAAATAGGGCGCCTTGCCACTTGAACACTAGAACTTTAAGCCGGCAACGGTTCGCCGACTCTCTCTGCCAATGTCTTCCTTGAGTGTAATGCAACGCTGACATACACAGAACAACAGAGGGCTTTTGATAAGACATTAATGACAAAACCATAAATAAAACATCATGACCTAATCATATCATTGTAGAAAATTTGAAGTGATGCTTAAATATTCAGTTTTTTTGATGGATTTAGCAACTGAAGGGAGAAAAACAAATGAAAAGCGGTATCAAAAGAAGCACTTCCACATTAGATTTTTTTTCTCGTAAATTAGAAGACATCTCTAGGTTTCCTGTGAGGAGTCAACAATGTGTGCTGGTGCCCACCCACATCTTTAGGCCCCGCAACACAGGGACTGCCGAGAGAACAGGAGGAACAATTTGCTCATTCTCAACCAAGACATGGGGGCTTTGGACGCAGGGAAAAAAAAAGACACCCAATATCCAAAATCCCTCTCTCAGGGCCATCATGTGAAGAATTCCCCCTCTTCTCCTCCTCCTGTGCCCTCCCTCCCTCCCTCCTTTCCTCTTCTCTTCTCTTCTTTTCTTTTTTAATCAAGCCGTCTGGGGTTGTCAGGTCTTTTGAGACGAGGACTCCCAGCCATGTGAAAAGTTAATCCCTTGTGGGCCTTCTTCTCCGTGGCGCTCATCTCCCTGGGAACACTGGTGGTGGCTTGCAGGCAGGTGGTGGCGGGCGGGGGGAGGAGGGATGGATGGAGGGATGAAGGGTGGGATGAACACGGGGCCACCCTGACCAACGGATAGAGTGGTGCAGACTCTCTCAATCACAGACTCTGAAGCCCACACCTGAACTTACTAGGACTGGCATGTCCATCGCCATGTCCCCACCACCCTGACTCTACACTAACAACACTTTCCTCCCCTCTTCTCCACCATCCTGCCTCCCCCCTATCCGCTCTGTCTCAATCCCCAACTCCAAGACCTTTTGATGAGGTTCCCTGCCTGACCGGCATACGGCTGGAACAGAGAGCGGAGAGGATTTGCGGCGTGGAGAGCTCGTCGAGTGGCTTCTGAAGGATGACAGTGGTTCACAATGGTGAGGGTACTTCTGTTGCATTGTGCCCCAAACCTCCCCGGCACAGCATCCACCCCCGCCCCAGCCACTTGGCTTCAACCGTTCCTCTCTAGCCGTTTCACTGTGTGTCAAAGCAACAATCCCGACAGACTCCTTTTGGGCCTTCTGCCAAGGAATGAAGGACATGATAGATAACAATGGAGGTAAGACGAGGGGTTCAACGGAGCTTTTGTCAGGATTCTCTCAATGAACCGTTTCAGAGACACCAACAGCAAGTACGAGGGAACTCCGACACAAACTGTCTTTTACGTCAAAGAAATCATATTTCTGGTTGAAGGCAGGGAGGTCAGAAACTGTGGCCCACGAAAGCCAAAAAAGACAGAGAGAAGCACACTTGAATGCTTTGCTTGCAGTGCAGTTTTTCCTCCTCGGCCTCGCTCTCAGAGCGAAGTGCCATTGGAAATATAGACAGGCTCAGTCAGCCATCTTAATCCCTCTCCCCTGTCCATCTCACGCTCACTCAATCCACCCTGACCCCACACACTCTCACTCTTTCACACACATACACATGCACTCACACTCATTCGCCTTCTCCCTCCCACTTGATGCTCCCCCAACCCCCCCTCCCCACCGAAGAAAAGAGCCCGAGGCAGAGAGAATCTCTGTTGGAGGGGTGTACAGAGCGAGATTTGGGAGTTTGTAAAGGTCAGCGCGGACTTTGTTCAATCTGAGGGTTTATCTCAGCAACAGCAGGGCAGGACAATGGGGCCGCTCGCCGCGCAACAGAAACCCAAGCTGTGGCAGCTAAATTACTTCACTGATAAGGCCGAATTAGAAGCACTGGGACCCCGGAGGCCAGGAAAAGAGGAGGAGGGAGCAAAAAGAAAAGAGGGAGAGGAGAAATAGAGAGGAAGGGCGCAGAAGATTGAGAGAGGGGGTTGAAAAATCAATGAATCACAAAGGAAAAGATTTGAGTCTGTGATCTGGGTATAATTAAAGCACATGGCCTGTATTTTGTCATGAAAGCACATAAGGTCTGATTCACAGACACTTCACGGTGCAAAAACACATCAAAGTCTGCTATCTGCAAGCATTACATGTTGCATTATATGATGTGCGAGAACAGTGGGAAAGAGATAAAAAGAGGAAATATGAAGAATATTAAATGGAACGTGGCATAAAGACAGAAAGTGATGCCCCCGTCTGTCACACAGCTCCTACTCCACAGGAGAGGATTAAGTGAGGTAAAGTTTGCACTGCTTGAGTAGTTTTCATAGGCGCCAGGCTTCAAGTGTGCGTGAGTTTTTACATTTGTATGTTTTTTCTACAGTGGTACTAGAACGTCTGCCTCCCTCTCCCTCCCTGAATAAACAACACCATCCACACAACATTAAAAGAAGTGATTCAGAAAGTGGCATTGTGAGCTCTCGGCCAGCAGAGGGGAGCAGGCTTTGTCACCGGAAACACTCAATAAAATAACGACAGACAAAGTGGCATATAAAGAAGTTCATTATACACTAATGTGTCCTGTTTTTGAGCTCAACTATTAAAATATAAGAAATGGCACAAGTGGAAAGAAGATCCGAACATAATAGTGACATTTTCAGTCACATAATCATCACTTGATCTGAAAGATAAAAGTGCAACACTAATATTATGTGGGGGCCATACGCACATGCAGTCACACTCTCTCACAATGAGACGACGCTTTTGTTCTTTTGTTTGGCATCACTGCTGTATCACATGGCTCAGGCCTAAGAGTCTCACAGAGTACTTTCAGGGTTTTTTCCTCCACCCTTCTGTGGTACCGGGTGGCATGCTGGGTACCGCTGCGTACCAGCTGCACCAACATCAGCTCACCTCCTCTCCAGAAAGAGCGACACAGAGCAGGATCATATGACGTTTATCAAGGACAGGACGGCTGAGAGGCTTGAAGTGCACTGCGAGAAGATTTTGCAGAACTAATAGTCAGGTTATTGTTCCCCGTGGTGAGAATAAACTTTATTTGTGTTTGTTTGGTTATTCATTTGTTTATTCTGACTATCAGTGACACAAGAAACTGCATTCTGACAAAACTTCACAGCTTATTTCACAAATCTGTCTGTCTTTTATTAGCTGTATCTCTTCAGGGTTCAGCAGTGATGAAGCAATAGTATAATAGAAAAAATAAAAAAGTCACTTTCACACCTCCACGTAAATAAACGTCTTGGTGACAGCTTTAGTGGCAAAGTACATCCAGCTGTGTGGATGTCATCACTTCCTTAATATTTTATGAAGTTCCTGAGCTGTGATTAAAGAATTATTTAATATGGTGTCCGAGGTCTCATTAACTTTCAAAGACTTTCATGCTGTCATTTTCCAAGCCATCTTTAAACCTAATAAATAAATATTCCAGTAAACTCCTCCGATAATAACATCAAAAATCAACTACATCCCACTGCACAAATGCTTTACAGCAGCAATCAAACATCAAAATGCACTGTCACAGTGACGAGTGTGCAGAATAATGCAAACAAAATTAAATGAGGCAATGATATCTCATAAAAGAAATGGTCTGGGAAACATCTGTTTAAACTGCTATTTGTCATCTTGACACAGGCACTTGTACTAAATTAAGATATTACAGCAAACTCCTGCTGAGATCCTGTTTTATTTGGGGAAATGTGACAGATTTAGGATTATGTGGAGGGCAGGCCGGTGCCCAAGATGATTAACAGACAAAAATATGGACCCGTGTGTGCACACAGAGACACACACACACACACAAGCACACCTCTACAAATCTTGACTCTGTCAAAACCTCCTTGTTGTCTCATGCAGACGAGACTTCGACTCTTGCTCCAAGTGACAGTGGTGGAGAAAATGAGCAAAAATCACCCGAGCGATTCCAGAGGCTTTCCAAAGTAAAGACGTCCCGGCGCGTTCGACACTTTAACAATTCAACACTGTTTTTAGATCTGATGTCGTCATCGTGCTTAGCTTCTCACTCTACCCTGTTATTCTAAATGACCGAGTAGAGGAAAGAATAACAGGGGAGAATGTCTTTTCCCTGCCTGACCGTGTCTCTTTATGTTTGTGTGGACGTACATGCGTGAGGTAATGTACAGTTTATATGCCTGTGCATGTTCGTTTGGAACCACATTACAGTATATAACCACACAAACATACAGTACATTAATATCGTATTTATCTGGAGCTTTTAAAAACACAGATAAACTTGTAAAAAAGCAGAAAATGTGAATGTTACCTGAACTTTTATAAGACGATTTGTAAGTGCGAGTCCTCCCTCTCCTTCTAAAACCAATCATATGCTTATGAGGGCTTTATACTCTGTGTTAGTACTATGACTGTTTGACTCTGACAAAGAACCACACTGTGCCGAAATGTTAGCGCTTATACCTAATAAAAAGTAATTAAAAGGCGCAGCCGTGTGCTCCACTCTCCTCCTGGGCCCACTACTCATGGATCAAGGTCTACAGCACGGCACAAGAACTGCAAGGAGTTAACGAAAATAAGTCTTTCTGCAGCCAAGGCTTTTAGGCCGTGTTGTGTATCTGATTATGGAAAATGGCAATCACAACAGCCACGGGAACCTGATTAATAGGTCACCACCTCCTGCTTGAGTCACAGAAATGTTAAGCAGCACAAGGGATTGAGATTTAAAGCGAGGGAGAAAGGGAAAGTGAGTGAAAATTGAAGAAAGAGTCAGTGATCTGTGACTAAGCAGGGTCTGGCATTGGAGGGCTCGCACCTATACGCTCATAGGCACACAAAATACATTTTATTATAAACATTTGACAGGATATGACAGTGCTGAGATAATATGAGCCTTGTTTCATGACTAATTCATAGCCAAGCAGCGAGAGCTGGGACGGCGGGAAAAGGGTATGTCTCCATAATAGCATAAATCTAATCACCAATATAAACAGCGTTTGACAAATGTCATCATCTTCCACTGTGGCAAAGAGCAGTGTCATTGTCTGCTCCTGCCCCGAGGCACTAACTGATGGGACTATTCATCAGGGCAACGATGAACGATGGGGTTTCACAGGATGCATAGTGAAAGAGGGGGAGAGGGGGACCGGACAGGAGCTACCTGCGCTTCACCACAGAGGACTGATGGGCCAATGTGAGGGTTTTTAAATTAATGTTTAAAGCACGTCTGCTCAGAGAAACCCCCTGCAATAAAGGACAGCATTGTGGTGGGGATGCGTGAGGAGACTGTGGGGGGGTTATTCAGGCAAACAAGAGGTTCCATTGAGAATGGCTGGTTGGAGTGGCTGAGGTCTGAAACCAATGACCAAGTAATAACAGCCCAAATCCCAGGGACAATATTTGTCGAGTTCCACTCTCTTCAAAGATGGATGACTTTGCCCGATGTACTTCCTCGGGAGCCCACGCACCTTTCATCTGAGCCCAGCAGATTAATTTATTAACTAATTAACAGATGTTGGTAACGAGTTATGAACAAATGATAAGGTATCAGGCTTCTAATCAAACCTGACATTTAATTTGCTGCCCTGCTTCCTCGTTATCAATTACCGTGCTCATTGAAGATAATTGACAACGGTTTGCACTGGGACACAGGAGGCTTGTCTTTAACAGCTTCTTAAAAAAGCCCTGCGCTGCTGCGGTGTTTCTAGGGGCAACGACGACCATATGTTTAATATTAGATGGAATCTGTTCCACTGGAGTGCTCCGAAAGCTGGGAAAATTGGATTAAATTGGCTAATGGCATGTTTAAAACCTACATAAAATGAACGTGAATGGAAGATATTACAGCACCCAGGCCCGGGACTTGTGGTGTTACGCTCTCTCTCTGGTGTTTTCGCTCCATGTGTAAACTTGGGGTTTCTGTCAAAGTCAAATAATGATGACAGAAAACCGCACGCTGTTGGTCAATACTGTTATTAGAAACCACAGGTTTGATATCCCTTTCATTACAATGTGGGACTATATGCACATGTGCCAGACTCCTTACCTTAACACATAATTTCATAGAACTAATCCTGCAAAATATGCAGTTAGCTGTAATCTACCATTGAAACATTTTAAAAGATTCCTTTCATCCAGTGTAATAAGAATACTTCATCTTGTGGATCTTGTCATTAAAACATTTATGTTTTACTGATATTTTGTGCACTTCACCCAAATCACAAAAAACATGTTGAGTAGTTAAATAACCACCAGCTTCCGCTTCCAGCTTGAGAAATGTACTTTTCTTAAAATGTTCTTTGTGACGTTCATTTATGTCTCTGGTATTTGGGGGCAGCAGCAGGAGTCTCAGTGTTGGATATTTCAAAACTAGCTCCATACTGAGATAGGGTTAAATGGAAAACTGTGTTGTTTTTCTGGTGTGCAATCTAAGTGAACTGACCCTTTAATATACAATTATCCTCTACTTTCCAATGAAACTAGATCTGAGGACGTAAAACTACGAAGGCCTGCTGTTTTTCCTGTTAAGTGGCTTCACAAAGCACCCTCAGCTCAAGGCCATGCTCATCAGAGCATGGTCCTGATTTGATTACTAAAAGACATGATAATGACCCCATTTACGTGAAGAGCTTCACTCATGCTATACAATAGTCTACACAGCAGGGGTTCAAGTCAACTCGGAGTAATGTTAGGACAGAGTGTCTAAAATTAGATGACGAACAAATGGATTCATATAGGATCCCTGTTATGTGGAGTGAAAGCTCACTTTCTCTGACCTTAACCAACACTCATAATTGAGGCGGGAGAACATGACTGTCACCGTGAGAACTCTGCAAAGCACATTAGTTAAATCAAGCAGGAAACAACCCTATCTGTCGTTATCTCGCTCCCTCTCTTTCTCTCTCTGTCTCATACTATCCATTCACTTGGTGTGACTACTGTCTCCTGGCAGTCCCAGGGAGTTTCTGCCCTATCAGTTCGGTACCAGTCACCTTAAGGGCCAAACATCAAGATAAAGAACACCTTTCTGTAGAAGGCAAACAGATCAGACAAGTTCCAAGCTGCACCTTGAATGCCCTATAGGGATATCTTGCAGCATAAGAACTTGGCCATCCGCCCTCTTCAGGCTAAACACAAAAGGCGAGCAAACACTTTAGGAGGCAAGAGGTGGGTCAGGACAGATAAGTGTCAGGGTGCGCCAGGACTTCTTCTCTCTAAAGTTTGGAGACAAGGACGTTGAGAACAAAAGAAACACAGCGTCAGCGTGAAAAGCGGGCTGTCAAGCTGGAGATTTAGCGTCTGACAGAGGGCGAGGGAGATTCATGATGCCATGGCCGGATGGGTATCTGTCACGTAGGACCTTGGCGGCATGAGAGTGCCCGCCAGACGTCTTAGCCTATCACTAAGTCAATAACAAGGTAAACAGAAGAGCTAGCATACTTTTCGCCTCTTTCAACACATCACTGGGTGAATGATACTGATATGGAAAATCACCCCACAAAAAGTAAACAGAAAAAGAATGAGGGACAGAGAAAAAGAAGTTTGCCCGGCAACAAAGTCATCCCAAGGTCCACTGCCCACAAAGAGACAAATATAGCTGCAGGGCCGACATGGACTCTGTGATACGTGTTTGTGTGTGTGGAAGTGTTTGTGTTGACCTTGTCCGAGGGTCTACATCAATGCACATCCCTAAAATCAAAATGCACAATATGTCCTTCTTCTATCCCCTTTATCATGCCTCAGAATAAACCATGGCCTGAAGGTATTGTGCTGTGTAACATTTATATTCCATAACGTGACAATGGAAGAACACAACAATTAATTACAAGTTTAACAGCCAGTAAATCATCTAAAAACTGACAAGGAAGTGACTCCGTCTCCTCACAGTTGGTGAGATTGTGCACCTGATGTGTTTTGACCTTCAAGTAAGAACTTTGTGAGATAACAAACACTCAAGCTAGAGAAACAAAAGATAGTGAGAAAAGACAAAGCTAATAGGTCCTGGAGGAGTTTCAAAACCCATGATTCAGAGGTGCGAGGACACACCCAGTGGTCACAGGGTAAGGAGAAGGAAGAGTAAACACCATTAATATTGTTTCATGAGGGCTTGGTGATACTGTTTGTTTGCTTCACGAATGTGAGTGACATAACAGAGTTCATGTCATTGGCATGGCAGTATCTGTTATTTCATATTTTCATACCTTCCCGACATTTTTTATGTGAGTGGGAAATGGATACGACATTATTTGTGTAACAAAAAATCAAAGGTAAAAGCTGAGCCGCTGTTGGTAATTCATCAACGCAGAGTGCAAAAGAATAGATGCTGCCTGTTCAAACAGACTGACCTAGAGTGGAATGTGCCGTACACTAAAATACATCACGTTAATACAGCATCTCACCATCAAAAAGGAGTAAGTGTATTTTAGACAGTTCTGAAAATCATTCACTCAGGTTATCTAAATCTAGTATACCATAATACCTTAATACCACCCAAGTCCAGTCAGGATCAAAGTCAAAGTCGTAACTCATAGACCCAAGCTGTAAATTTGTTCCTATTAACTTGCACTGCTTCCTCTGAGCACATCCACAGATGTGTTGCCCTCTCTCCTGCCATCTGAACACCCGAGGGAGTTAGATCAGTGAGTCCATTCAATGCCAGTCAGTGCACGGAGCACAATACCTCCAGCCATTGTATGGTGACATGTCTCTATCAATAGGCAAGTCAGGCCAATCTAGCGGCCAGATAATAGCAGCAGTCACTCTGACAGCAGATCCCCACACTGGACTCTCTGAGGGCCTCGCCTCACTCTGCTTGCTCAGGCCTTCCTATCCTGCGGGGCTGGCAGCCCTACACACACACGACCAGAGAGACACACACACATACGGTAGACCTGGGGCCCTGGCGTTCTATCATGTTGTGCTAAAGGGGGAGCATAATGGTTTTTAAATGGATGACTCGGTGCTGGCCCAGAGAGGGAGTCTGAGACAGAAGAGAATGGCCATGGCCTGCAGCAAAGCAGCTCTTAGATTGAGCTGTCCGTCTCGCTGAAATGAGTCTGAGTTAACACCTCTTCCAGTCCCCAGCGCCCCAGGACAGACAATAGTAGGCTTCCTCTCTGCCTTCCTCTTTCTTCTTTCTCTCACTGCTACTCTTTCTCTCTCTCTTTCTATTACTCCCTCCGTTTCTCTCCACCAATCTACACTTCCACTCAGATATCCAGAGAGCACTACAGCGTCCGCCATGTGATTGTTAGAGCCGCTTGGCTTCGTTGGTAGACCGCGGTGCTCGCAAAGCCAACATAATGAGTTATTGCCAGTCTTAGTAAAAAATCCACAAAAATGCAGTCAGTGTAGTTAAACTGTTTTGGATTTGAGTGAACTACTGCAGACGGCATATATCATTGTTGATGAGAAAAAACCCTGTAACTGCAATTTTGTTGATTTCATGTTTTTACGGATTACAGGGCTACATGAACAGTATAGTCTACAACCTCTGATTTTAGGATCATTCAATTAACTTAAAAAGAAGTGGTCATCGAGAACAAAACAAGGCTGTTCGGCTTTTTGGGGCACTTTGGAGGAGAAAAGGTCTTCACCTAACATCAGCAATACCAACACATCCTCACACCTGAACAACAAAATCTGTTTTTTTTTTACAATGACCCCCAAAATACACATATGACTGTTGTATTTAACTTTGTGAAACCAAAGTACTTTGTTCGGTTTTGCTTGACAACAAACAGAAATATGGGTCGTAATAACCTCCTTGCACAGATGACCTATACGTCTGTTTCTTTTGGTGAGGACAGTCTGGCAATACAGTATACTGCAATTTATTATAAAGTGGAAGCACAGTTACACTAATCACTCTGATAACTAAATTGAGCACTTAATCCAATTTGGTCTTCCAACCAAGAAGGGCTGAGACAAATGTGTGAGGCCTTGGTTGGATATGATCACATTTACACCTCAGAGATCTCAGATGACTTCACTTATTATCTCTCATAACACATCCCCCTGTTTTGGCAGGGGACTGTTGTAACTCACACACATTCACCGACTTTCCATGAAGTGTATTATGCTCCTCCAGTGTTTCTAATACTGTGTGAAATATGTCTTCTGCATCCTCTTTTCCTACTCTATCCATCCCCATTAATCCTTGTTTCTCTCTGGTTTCTTTCAACATCTTTCTTCACTCAGTGTTTCTTCTGTCGCTCCCTCGCCTGTCTATTTGTCTAAGACCAGAGGCAGTAGATGAGTAGAGGGGTAGATGGAGAAAGGGGGTGTACGGGACTCCTAGGGGAGTCTGTTGATGACTATCAACAGGCTGACTGTTATGACTATCTGTGATAAGAGTCTGGGAGAGGAGAGCCCCCGAAGCCTTCCAGCCCCAAACCAGACAGGATATCTTAAAAAAATAATACAGCCTAACCCCGAGTGAGTCCTCCGAAGACCACTCAGGAGGAGGAGGTAAAGAGGGGCGGATCAATCGTTCCCTTTTGACATGTTTGGAAGGAGCGACCAAACATTTTACCTTGAGAGGAAACAAAACTGACCTCAAGCCTTCAGCAACACACTAAATAATAATAAAAAGAAATGCTCACAAGTCAGCAGTAGAATCTGGGCTGTGCTTGTGTCCATACTGTAGTATACTTAACCATGTGGTTTATTAAAATTAATTTTCATTTCATTTTAAAGTAGCCAAAAAACAAGACGTCTTAAAACTCCAACAATATGCTGTATTTCCCCCTTTTTTTTACAGAGCTGTGTGAATGTATCTCTTTAGAGCTGAAGGTGGCCTTTTTTTCCCCCACCAGCCAGAGAGCTAAAGCTTAGCTGATGAATATGCATTAGTCGGGGTGTCTGGGGAGAAAAGAGGAAGGAGGAGGAAAACTGAGAGAAAACATGAGAGCTACGGGGAGAGTGTAGCTTTTGGAGAGGTGCCCTTTGCACCCCGAATGGCTAGCCATAATATGAACTTTAAAAAGGAAAATGTTCGGCCTGGCACACTGCCACATAGCGTGTGCCTGTGTGCTCTAATCGCCTGCATGCTCCTAGAACTGTTAGGAAGAAAACAGGGTGAAAAGAGAAATGAAGGCTTTGGTGGAAATCACCAGGAGTTCTTCACACTGAAACCATTAAGGGATTTCTTTGAAATTTTGTCATGAAGATACCATACTTTTATGAGTTTTACACAGATTTCATTTAAATTGTAACTTTTTTTTTATAGAGAAACTATGTATCCTTTACATAACTACATATATTGATTCTAAATATTCAATGATATAAAAGTTTGTTCAAGCTCTGTAAGTAAACTTTATCACCTTTTCACCTATTTATGTTTTCACCATGCTAACATGCAATATAAAATATTTAAAGGGTTGATTTGCAAAAATATATATTTTCTTGATAATTCCTTAAATCATTTTTTTTTTTTGCATGTGTGCAAGCCAGGGAAAATC
>CAFUXE010000297.1:537313-564439 GCA_903364295.1 Serranus cabrilla | reverse complement strand
ATAATGTTGCTCAGTGTTAATGATGATCTTTTTCATCTTAGGATTTTTGACTCCTGACTGAATCTTGCTTGAGATGTGGCGAGCATAACTGACCGCGCTACGATTCACGCCTCGACACGTGCAAGATATCAGCGTATCAGTGGTCTGTAGACCACATTGTGCAGAGGTCCTGCTGTTCAATTTCATCTTGTTAATTCAGATGAATGTATAACTCTAGATTAGTCATGTTAAAATGATCTTGTTCTAGATAAAATTATCTTTTAAAATATTATTTTAAAAAAAAAACAACATTAAAGGCACAATGTGCAGGACTTATCTGTTGCATTTTGTAAACATAACATTTAAAGTTGGCCCCTCCTCCAAGGCTCCCAAACGTTTTCTGTGAACCATGGGCCAAACATTTTCGGCTCTCTAAGAGCGAAAAAAAGACACATTAACCATTGCTGGTCAGTGACACAATCAACTGAGGGCCAGGGGTAACAAGATGGGCGGGCCACCAGAGGGGAGAGGTCAAGTCCTGGCCTGACAGACAGATGGAGGAGAGCGGTCAGGACCTGAAGGATGAGAGAGGAATGAAGGATGGACCTGGTTGGGAGCTGTGACAGTCGGGGATATGGATCACCCTCCACACCAGTGTGACAGAGAAAGAGCCCCGCGTTAATAAGGGGTAGACTTCTTTATTATTATTCACTAAGTGGTGTTTTAGAGGGCCGTGGAAAACAGAGGGAAACAGCCAAATGAAAAATTACATTTTTAAACAGACAGAAGAGAAGGTTGTTCTTATATACACCAAGTAACAGCATGCAGCATGCAGATACATGAACTATTACTATGTGTGTTAAGACAGTCCCCCTCCTAACGGGGCTGCTTTTCGACATGTCAAATGGTTCAATGTATGTTAACAAAAACAAAGGGTTTTATTCAAACTACAACTCAAAAGATCCATTATTGTCACAAAATATCCTAAAATGACAAAAGGAGGCGCAAAATTTTCTTATAAGCTGTTGGAAAATCAAATTTTGTAATTATGCAAACTAACATTTAAGGTTTTCTAAAATAAATTAAATTATGCTCAACATGCAGCAAACCTGCTAAACAACGTGACATTATTTCTTCGGTATGAGGCAACTGGGCCGGTGAAGTCTGCAGAGCACTGAGATAGACCTCTCCTTCTAACCTACATAACTCAGGATAACAGAAAACGTCAGGATAAGATGCTACAGCGCGCTAATCTCCGACACAAGCGATAACATTCAGTGGGTGAAACCATGACAGATGGGTATTGATCTGCTGGTTGTTGAAGGAGGGTAAAATAGATAACTAGACCACTTTATTGGTATTGATTGAAGAGTCAAAGGGGGAAATAACTTCTTTTAAAAGGAAAAACCCTGTTAAATTATTGTGCAATGAATGTGGATTAGGTTCAGGAAAAAATAAAGATAAATGTTTTATATAAATGGTAATTATAAATGGTGGCAGTTGGCTGCAGGAGGCAGCTGTGAGCGGGTTGTGTGAATTAAAGGGACTCATGCCGAACAGACACAATTATTTAGTATTATCCGGAGTAGTCCACCTTTAAAATAGCCGCCTCTCGAAGCAAACACCGCCGTGAGACAAAAACGACAGCACAATCTCAAATCCAAAACGACATGCTATGACTCTAATCTCACACAGCGCCCGACTTCAGACATGCATCTCAAACACCCACATGTGTGGTCATAACTCACCAAAAGCCGACATATTATCTCACGCGTCTTCTCGCTTCAGCGTAGTCAAACTATAAGTTCCCGGCTACCCATAAACTCTAGTTACCAATTAACCCTGTGTGTGTGTGAGAGAGTGTGTGTGTGTGACAGAGATACTGGGAGAGCACAGGGGTGTCTGGCAGGCCTATCTGCGGCGCTGCGATGCGCTAACGTGAAAGAATGCCAGTGTCAATGTGACAGAGATACGGGAAGTACAGGGGGCCGATGTGCCGGGTGAAGGTCGATGTCGAGGTCAAGTCCTGAAGTGGTGGACACTGCAGGGAGCGCCATGCGTTTGGAAAGTGCTGAGAACCCGCATGTTTTAATTTATCTTGAAAAGTTATTGTTGGTATTTTATTGCTAAAATGATGTCTGACACCTCATTTTATTCATCCATCTACGCCTGACAAAGGATCTGCTCTCTCCAACAGCAGTCCACTGCTGATATCTGCGTCTTCTGGTGACGGCAGCGACGGGGCGAGCTGATGTCACATTTCAAGTCACTGGAGAAATGTCCAGGTCAAGCAGATGTCAGTCCTCAAGTATTTTGAGAAAAGTCCAAGTCAAAGCTTCAGTCTGTCAGAGTTTAACCAAGTGAAATCCTACAGGGCTGGAAAATGAGGCCAAAAGCTGCAGTTCCTCACATGGCCACTTGAGGCTGGTTCCAAAAGTGAGTAAACCCCCATAGACCTCCATGTTAAAACGCCGAACTTTAGAGTAGAAAAAAACATGCTTACGACCTGGTACAAAAAAACGGTTCATCACAACTTTACAGGAGGTGAATTTTGATATAACTCACCCATTGAAATGATATTAAGTCAACTCAAGTCTCAAGTATCAGGTACAAGCTGTGTCAGGATCTGAGCAGGGAGGGAGGGGGGAGAGAAGGGTGACTGGGTGCTCGGGTGGGTCGGGCCATGGGACACTGGAGCTGGAACAGAGCAGCATTCCTTATGAAGGGATGATACTGGCCAGGACGGAGGGATGTTTGGTGGGGGTTGGAGGTGGCAGAGGGTGGGCACAGAGCGGGGGGGTCGGGGTGTGTGGGGAGGGGGTCATTAGCACTAAATCTGTTCCATATGACACACACTCACATGGCCTCTGTCTGGACTCTCACTTTCTGTCTGTCTGACTGTCTCTCTCTCCCTGGGCTGACGGTGAGGGAGAGGAGGTGGGTGGTTCTCAGCCCCAACAGGAGCTCTGTGATGACAGGGGCCAGGCCTTGTCACACACCAGGGACTCTGGTGGCTCTCCTTATCACGCAGAGAGGGCTTTTCATCAAACACCCCTCTTCTTTCCCTCCCTATCTCTCTTTGTCTCTGAAGCGGGACAAAACAACACACTGCCGCTGAGGACGCTCACTGTGTGTCCACAATACATCCAGCATGACGCACGTCCATGCGCATCTGATAAACGATGAATAAATAGTTTCCAGGTCATGGTATCATGGTATCACAGTGTTTCAGATTCAATAATTCAGATGGGAGGCTGGTGTTTTCATGTGTCACGCTGCATAGCTTTCTCTTACACTGGATGGAGAGATGGATTTGGCAGCTCTGTTTGTCCTTTTTGCTCTAATATTTCAGCTGTAATCCCATTAAACCCTGGAGTCACAAACTATTGGGTATTTTCTAAAAATGTAGTTGGAAATTTGGGGACATTCTTGGTCTCAACAACCAATCATAACTAGGGGTGTAATGGATCTGGATCAATCTATTATCATTGAAGCCAAGTGAACATTTTCAAGAAAAGCTTTTATTTTTGATTTCCTATTTTATATTTACACTTTTCATTCAAAGGACAGATTGATTTTGTAAATGGCTTTACTGATTACAGGCCCCTGAATTAAATGGGATCAAAATAGTATTGTGGCAAACTCTGGGATCAGAACATTGTAATGCTATCCTATCTATGTGATTCACCCCCAGCCATGAGCAGCATTTGTCTGAATCGCTCAGCAGACACTGTTCTGTTTGCTCATCATCTGTGTTCCAGGTTTAATCTTTTGACATGGAAACAGTCCTGTGTTGCATTTGTCCTTATAAGTCGGACCAGCACATGATCGCCAGACTCATGTAAACACCAAACTCTTGCTCTAGTTAGTCCACTTTTATTCTTATTCAAAGTAAGCTTTAACGCTGTAACATAAGCCTTTGTTCAGGTTTGTAGTGATTAATAGATGCTAATCAGAACGTGTATACACTGCACTTGTAAATACAAAACTCACTCTAAACATGTCGCTGTTAAAACTGATTATTAGGATTATTCACAGAGGTGTCACACCATGTAAACAGTTTCATTAATTGTAAATATTCTGTTTCCCGTCTCACTATTGCTGCTTTATCTCCCTCTCTGTTTTGTAGCACATGGATGAAAGGTGGTGAAGACCGTAATATGACTGCTAATACCTGGCCACACACACACACAGGCCTGGATCAGTCCCGTCCCCTCGTCCTGCACACCACAGGCCCGATGACTCTCCACCACCACACACAGACACACACTAATCATGCACACACAGACACACACTAATCACACACTGCCCCATGCCTCCGCCTGTGAAACAAAAGCAGGCCTTGTCTGACCAGGTCTAGCGCTTGTACAAGAGGCTTAGGGACATTTTTCTCATTTTTGAACAGCTAATATCTTGCAAAAGTTGTCTAATCTCTTTGCGTTTAAGTTGAGATTTGTGCGCCCCCACCCCGCAGCACCCCCACCTTCTCCACATGCCTAACACCTACCCCTGCTAGGCCCTGACGCATGGTGCTTAACCAGGCCATTTTAATTAGGTTAGATGCTTGTGTGTGTGTGTGTGTGTGTGTTGTGTCAGCATCAGGACCCCGTAGACTTACAAGCTGATATAATGAAACTCAGCAGGCGACGAAAAGATCAAGACCACTTTGAAATCAACCAACTCAATTTGTGCAGAGACTCAACAAATATTACATGCTTCAATATGTTTTTTGCCTTCTGAAATCTTCTATATGAGCCACGAACACTTTGCATGAAAGTGGTTAATGTTTACTTAATCCTACATTGTACTTCATGCATTCAATACTCAACCTATTTGTTATTTACTTAATATTGTGATTTTTCTGCTGCTGTTACTTTCATCCAGTCTGAACAGCATCTTTGTTGTTCTTTCCTATGGTTTCTCCTTTTTTCTTTGTTTCTTTTTACTTAAGGGTTTCTGCTTGAGTTATTCATATCCCTTAAACCAAGGATCTAAGTATAGGACAGGGAAACTCCACTTGATTTGGCTGGGGGCCACTTTTATAAAATGACAGTAGGAAGGGGGTTAAAACAAACATTCATAAAACTGATCATGTGTTTATTCATTAGCCCTGCATGCTGACACTTATAAACTAATATATACATAACTCAACCCTTTATAGGGCACTAATTGAAATGCTTCACGTTAAGCTACATATGTTGTTAATTATAAGTTTAGCTATAGGTGAAGAAGAGGAACACAGTTGCACTGAGTCCAGTTGAGTCTGCTTCCCTGCCCACAGCTTGAAAGGAACCACAGACACTAAAGCCAGACAATGTGCTGGGAGCTGCAGTGCAACTACAAACCAATTCTCTCAGTGAAAGGAATAAAGGCTACCAGGGTTACAGGAAGTACAACCAAGTTGGAGAGCGACAAAGAGACACAGAAAGGAAAAGAGTTAAGGAAGGAGAAAGAGAAGAAGAAGGGCTGCTTTTGAGAGCGGAGAGACGGACGGGCTGTTTGCCATGCCAGCTCCGAGCGTGCTGACGGCCGTGATTTCTAACAGGCTTTAAAGAGGGTCATTTTCTGGGCTCTGCTTTTCTCTGTCTGTCTACCTTACTATCTATCTTCCTCTGTTTGTCATGCTTAATGCCATTCTGTCTGCTCTGCTATCACGCTGTCTGTATGTGCACAAGATTGCATGTGTGTATATATGTATATCTGTGCCAGTGTTGAGACGAACTGAGATAGAAAAGCAAGGAAAAGGAAAAAATGCATTCTTATAAATGTTCCAAACGTGTTTTTTCACCCGTGTGTTTCCAGTGTGAGCCATTCTCTGGTATTGGGGCACTCTACAAAGGCAGCTGATTAGAAACAGTAGGTGAGCTTTGCTAACAATTCCCGGCGAATATGCAAAAAGTGACAGGCGAAAGAAAGAGGTGGAGATGAAAATAGAGAACGGCGAATAAAGGAATCACAGGAGAAAAAAGAAGCAGGGATGCATTTCAGCCGGAGGAAAAGGAGACGAGCTCAGTGCTGTTTCTCTCTCTCACTCTCAACTCCTCTAAGATCTGAGACCTTATATGGCATCATTTCACAAAACAACTCGGGCTCATACACACACAAACACATGCATGCAAACACAGATACAAGTCGGCTTACACTGCAGGGGAAACAATGTAGGGGAGACCGGGGGAACGTGCAACGCGCCCGGTCTCCCCTACAACATAAGCATAGCACCAGATTTCCAAGGAAACTATTTCAGGCCTTTTAGGTGATGAAATGATTGGTCCACATGACGTTGGTTCTACTGACCCTCACAGCATCACACCCTGTAACATACTACATGGTAAAAGAAGGATTTTATGTTATTTTTCCATCAGTGGTATCGAAAATTACCCCGAGTCTGACATCTCTTACTAAACTTTTTTGTAGCTCGACAGGAAACTTGATAAAACGTTTGAATTTTTAATACCTCTGCTGCCATAAAGCATTGTGTTTTAACTTTTTATACTCCCCACTCAACCACACAGCGAGCTCAAGTGTTACAGTACATGTATAATTGTATTAAATCAAATGCATGTGGGAGAAGGCTGCGATTACTACTTGTTTTCTCGCCTTTGCCAAAAATGACATATTCTCCTGTAATATTCCCGAGAAGCGTGAAGGTTGCTGATCTAGGTCCCTCCTTTCCAGGCCCCCGCTGCGACTCTGATCCAAAAGAAACTGATTCCAGAGCAGCACTTACTTTCTCAAGAGCTTTACTTCCATCCGTATTACTAGAGTCAAGCACTGTAGCTGGCAGCCAGTCAGCTCCTTACACAGCTGCTGAAACACTGAAACTGAAATCAAGCAAACTCAGACAAAATAGTGCTTTACGTTTAATAACGACCTCTTTTATACCCCTGCATGCCGCATGTATCCTCTGTCTTTCCCCTGCAACAGAAATTAACTTTTCTCTCAGCTTAAAGTCAAACCGTCAGCGCCCTCTCTTCATAATAAAAATACCAATTTTTCCCTCAGCTTGGGAAGTTGGCAGACTGCTCCAGCAGACATTCTCTTCCTGTTGCTTCATGTTTTTGGATGGGGGCAGCGTGTACCCTTGACTCGCTGCCTTAGAGATTCTAAATAAAAAGTGTTTGGGCTATTTTGGGGCCAGATATGTTTTCAACCCTCTTTAGCTGGAGCAGACGGGTCTAAGGTCGCCAATAAAAGAAGGAGAGCTGGAGATAAATGAGGAGGGAAGCTGGGTAGGGAACACACATCCTCTCCCATAAAGCCTGTTTTTGTGTTGCAGCAGTCAGAGTGTGTGCATGTGCTCGTGTGCATCTGCAAGTCTCAGCAGGGAGCTCGCATTCAGGGTTGCAGGCGCTCTCGCCATCCGCTGCTCTGATTAGAGCCATAATTAAAAGCTGTGTTAATTGGTGTTGAGGCCAACACTGGCCACCCAGTTCATTAAGGGCCTCTATACACTTCTCCCCCTGCATTCCGCTGAATGGTGAAAGAAGGAGCATTATTAATCTGCTATACCCGGGGGACAAGTCAAGTGTGAAGGAGAGAGAAACAGAGGCAAACAAAGAGAGAGCTCTTTCTATATTGATCAAGTTGATCCCTACTTGGTCAATGTTTAAAGGCAAAGGGTTCACGGTGATAGATTAAAGCAAACAGTGGAAGGATCAGAGCGAGAGGTGAGGAGTTCATTCACTTAATGTATCAAAAGTTACGCTGCTGATCCAACGACAGGCCACTGAACGCTGAACAAATATGAAATGCAACTGTTCATTTGGCACTTTCTGTGAGGGTCATGTTTATAATGCATCATAGGCTCATTCATAAGATATCATAATGCATTTATAAGGCTTTATAAAACTAAATGTTTATAATCATACATCAACGACATAATTTATTATAAGTTCAGCATTTATAATGCTTTAAACCTCAAGGCCAAAGTTATAGTCAGGGTAAAAGCTTCTATAAATATACTAAAAATGCATAAATAGCTTATAGCAATGTATAGTATTAGCTATAAGCACAAAACAACAACTGCAACACATTTAAATTAATTTTTTAAATGCCTTATAAGGTCAAGTTTCTTAAAATTTCAGAATTTCAGGTCACTTACAGACTTTTTGCAATAATATAAGAGTTTTTACTAAAGCTAGTAATATGGGACGAATCAAATAAAAATGATCTAAAAATCTGGTATTGTTCTAATCTATTTCATCGTCCGTCCCTCCACTTACACAAGAGCAATAACTTTAATCCAAAAAGCAGAAACCCATCATTAAGCTAGTGCTGACGGACGGATTTGCTACCTGTTTATGGTGTTTTTAACTACAGGTGTGCCAGCTAATTGGTTTTAAATGTAAACACACCATTGTATTCAGCTACAGGAGCTATAGGAAAAGTCTATTCTATTGACAAACTGACCGAGCACCTTGTAATGTCTTTACTAACCTCCATCTGATTTTGCTAATTGCACTCAAGTGCCAAGTTACCGGCAGTCTCATTATCACCCATTTCTCTAAATTACAAATCAAGATCCAAGAAACAATTACTTTTCACAGTTTAGCTGAGAGCGAAAAACACGTGGTGCTGATAATGACTCCCGTCCGTCCACACCTGATTCATTCGGCTGCGTCTGAGTGTGTGCTGTGGGTCGGGTGGGGTCTCTCTCTGTAGATGTCTATCTCGCTGCCCTGCCTTCCAGGAACAAGTTCAAGAAAAGCATTCATGCTTCAAGGAATGCTACTTTGTGCCAAACAGATCAACAATGTTCAGCAAATGCAGCAGCTGAGGGGACACCTGAAAGGCTTGGTCTTTAACTCCTCAATGGCCATATTCACAGGGGCTAACATCAATTTCCTGCCTCCTGACTAACTCCTGGGAGCAACAATGTCTTTCTTCATGCCTGTCTTGTGGACGTGACACAGCGACATCACTGTAAGAAACCTAAAGGGGAGAATCTCATCACCCTTCCGTGACAGAAATGTTGCTCTTACTGATTAGTTCGCCGGGTGCATGTAAAGGTGAAGTGTACATTAAATAAGTCCCTTGTAAAACGCTCCCTTTGTCAGTAAATAGTCTAGACTGTGCCCCCTGTTCACTTCAGGAGCTCACCACCTAAGATGTTGACACAATGAATCCCTCGCAATAACACTTTTGTTTTTGCGCCCTCTCTGGTTGTGTTTACTTTCACCGAGCTCACACACAAGGAAGCTGTTGAGCGTCCAATGGCCAAAGGTTCTGTACGACGAGCAGGGTGAGTGGGAGGAGAGGAGGGAGGAGACGCGGAAGGAGGGTCCTGGTGCTTTCCTACTTTTTTTTTCACGGAAGGCGGACCGACAGGTACAGAGGAGAGAAGGAGCGAACAAACAGGAGGAGGAGCCTCAGACTCTGTCAGGTGCCCGACATTTGGACGCGGTGGAGGCGACTCGGGTTTCACTCACCCCGTCCCAAGGTCAGGCGCTGCTTTTCATGCAGCCCGGCCTGGAACGAGCACCTGGCACGCTCCACAGACAGGCCACTAGCCATGCCCGCCGTTCGTTAGTCATCACTGGCTGGGCGGCGGCGTCGTCGTACCATTCTCATGTAAATAATAAATAAATAAATGTCCACGCCAGTCGGTATTTTGCATGGACGCCTGTGATTAATGACCTGATGTGGAGAAAAGGTGCTTCGGGAGGCGCGGCGCTGGTGGACTAAAAATTAAACAACAAATAAAAGGATGGAAATAAATGAGCTGAGTGTTTAGTGCTTCCATGACAGTTTTGAGGAGCATGCAGCTGGGCTACAGCTCCATCATGTTTGAATCAGAAGTAAGCCGGAGCCCTTCTTCATACACTAAGCAAACACCAGCCAGCATTCCTCTGTGTCTGCCATTTTAGCTCCAGTCAAACCCCACGTCGACGCGAGGGCATTAAAGCATTAGTGGCTAATGTTTTTAAAAGTGTACGGTATCTTGGAGGGATTCGGGAGGTGGGCGCCGTGTGCGTGTGTGTAATGGTGGATGAGATGGGTCCGCACATGGCAACCATTACACACACAGCCCCTCTAATCGCTGCCGACCTGCCTCCCTGCCTGCAGCCATCCCACCTCTGACTAGTGTGTGTGCATGCATGCATGTGTGTGTGTGTGTGTGTGTGTGTCAGGGGGCATCCCAGGTTCAGGAGGGCAGAATGTTCACATAGATGCATATTTTGCCACATTAACACACCCTTTAACACACACACACACACACACACATATAAACACACACATATGAGCTTTGAACATTTTATACAAAACTTCCCTCAAATAAATAAATGTGTAATAGCAGACATAAATAAACAGAACACTCCTCCTTCACAGCTTTCTCCACTCCGCTCAATAAAGCACTGCCTGTGTTCAACGGATCGCATTTGTTTATGTTGATGAAAAGTAGCTGCAAGCAACTTTGGCAGACGGAGGAGGGAGGAATGGAGAGATGGACAGAGGGAGAGAGGAGGGAGAACAATGAGAGAGATGTGGGAGAGTTTGAATGGCTGTAACATAAAACTCTTAAAGGAATATTTCTCCCACAAAATGACTCACCCTGTGTTACCCTGAATGTTAAAAGAAAGCTGCTTTTTCACATGCATCTACAATAATTGGAGAATTCAAAAACGGAGAAAATTCATAATGATTGAAGGAAATGCAGGCTGTGATTATATCAAAATAACTGATCAAAACATCTTTTTACAAACCGAGACAAAACTCTGTCCAGTCACACACACACATGCATTTTTGATCAAATCTTACAACATTTCCAAATAAACATTTTCATGCTTGCGCAGGCGCACTGCTCGCCCGTGTGAGCGTGGACAAGTAGTGTTCTTGCGCAAGCGTGAAATGGATGTAAACAGAAGTTTTGACTTTTTAGACACTGCCCCTGTTTACTTCAATTCATGAAGAATTTACTCCGTTTTTAGGCATGTGAGAATAACAAAGTTTACAACACGTGGTGAGTGATCGATATACAAATGATGATTTTGTGGGAGAGTATTCCTTTAATCTAATAACTGAATGAATGATTTAAATGGCTTCGTCTTTACCTCAGAGAATAAATAGAGACAGATGAATCGATGGATGGATGGGACTTGATATTGCTTCCATTTTTTAAATGTTTTATCGTGTGAATGATGTCCGATATAAATCCTTATGGATGGCTGCATCGAGGACTGACGGAGCACTGAAACTGCTGTAAAGTCAAACTCTCCAGTGTGTGTGAGACTGAAACAAAAACAGATATGAAGCCAGGCGGAAAGAAGCAAGAACAATGTGTCTTCGTGTGTGTGTATATACATGGGGGAGCACATGTCTGGAGTTGTGCGCATAAAGAAATATCTAAATATTATGGAAGATTTTGTTGTATGTTTATGTCTTGAATCTCTGTATATGTGTGTGTGTGTGTGCGCACATGTGTGTACTGGACATCGGTGGGAAGAGCGGCGCGCCCCCCAAAAAATTCATAAAGATGCGTCACGTGTTGAACCTACACCTACTCGTCTCCATGAGGACATGCACACACACTCGCGCACAACAAACATACACTGCCTCAGGTGAGCGTGTGTGTGATCTGGAGGGGGATAACTTTGTGGCGAGACCACACAGGAGACAGCTTTCAACTGAGTAAACACCACATCAAACACACACACGCTCTCTCACACACACACACACATACACATATAGCACTGGATACAGTTTGCTTGCCTCCCTCCTGCGTAATTGAGAAAAGCTGCCGTCCATTAAAACTTGCTGACATCACTTAGACGGCTAAATATGCAGGGAGCTAACGAGCTAGTGGGGCCTTTGATTGAGCTTCCAAACAGGTTCAAGCTTTATCGCCAGCTACCCGCAGGACAGGACACAGGCCTGCCACACACTCGCAATTGAGCATCTCAAACAAACAACCCCAGACACCAGCAGTGGAGGTAAATATCTGCAGAGAGGAGAGAGCCGTGTTTCCCGTCCTCGATACATCACCGTCACACGATGCCCACGCTAAACAGCAGGCGGCATCGTGAAGTAAACTTTCATGTGGTTGTGTAGGTTTACTGCAGCATCTGTGCAAACATGTAGCCAACCAACATGCGAGAGGCCTCGCTGCAGTCTTCATTTCCTCCCCCACACACACACACACACACACACACATCCCTCCATCTCTCACCTCAGATAAGGAGAGAGAAAGATGTAAGGTTGGCTGGAGCCTGAACAAGCCTAATTAAGTCTGGTTAACTTAGCTCTGAGACTTCTATTACACGCCTGTACACACACACACACGACAGAAACACACACTCATACACACACTCTTACTGTGGCTCTCTCTTCTCTCTATTAACACCTGCTTCTTTTCCAATTAGCCCTCCAAATAGAGACAAATGGGCCAGAGGGGTCTGATTAATTCACTTCTGTCAAGGACTCTGCTGCACAATGCCGTCAGGGCGCTCAGGCAGCCCTGGGCTCGTGCACGTGCAGACACATGCACGCTCGCACACAAATGCAGGTTACACAGCACATGGCGTCAAAAAGGGTCCTGATAATGCCTAAAATATTAGAAATTGGAAATAGTAACGTATTTGGCGTCCAGAGGGGAATAAAGAGAGGCGGGACGTGACTTTTCATCCCCGTCTACAGATCACCGGTCTATCTCCACCACTCCTCTTCCGGGGACAAATTCCTCTTGTCTTTGCTCTACTGAGTTTGTGAGTGCATACGTGCATCTGTGTACGAGTGTGTGTCTATACATGTGTGTGTAAGCTGCGTGGATCCCATCATTAGTCTTGCTCTCCTGTCCTCCCCTGTTTGTTTAAGCAGAGCTCTGTGTTTGCTCGGAGCTGCATGTCCTCCAAAGAGACTGTTACAACGCAGCCACTTCAAAACCTAACCTTCTCCCCCAACACACACACACATACACACACACACACACAACTACACATAAACACAAGCAGGTATCACATAGACAGGCCACGGCTTGTTAATCTGTGACTTTGACTTTTCGAGGCACCCTTCTTATTGATAAACACCCAGAGTTTTGTGGAAGAACATCTTCCTACTTTTTTAGGCAATTATTCAAGATTTTTTGCTGCAGCTTCTTGTCATTTTCTAAACATGCATTGACATTGCAATCAAATGCAAAGACGTTCATATCGCAATATGTCTCCAGTAGGATAACATGGTTTTAAATGTAAAATTCCCCAAAATCTCTCAAACTAAATCAATACGTATAAAGTTGCCTTGGCTCAAAGCAGCACAGAGATATTTGATAAATAGTCCCACAGGAGGTTATGACAATCTCACCTTTGAACTATGAATGATGAACACTGATCTTTTTATGAAGATTACCGCTGTTTACTCAGTGGGTGGAGGCTTTCATTTCTCTCAGAGTGACAGAATGGTGCAGTGCCTTCCACTTTTCAAAAAGGCAGGTGTCTATTTCAATGTTTTTCTATGCTAACATCAACCTAAAGATAGAAAGCTGAGAGCTGCACTTGGAACTTGGATTTCCGGTCCAACTTAGAAACAATCCAATAGGAGGAGAGTATCCTAAACGGAGGTGATGTTTTCTGTCTGTCTGTCTGTTTGTCCGTCTGCAGGAATACAGAGACATTACAGGCCAGGTTTTTTTAAACTTGGTGGAGGGTTGAAGCCCATTACAATATGGAGCTGATCTAAATTACAGGGCAGATATAAAAGTTATAAGCATTTTGAAGATTTGCATGACAAAAGCTTGATGGAAACAACAATATTCGATAAAACTTTTGGAAATGCACATAAAAGATTCTACGCTCTCTTGAGTCGGTTTGTGTCTATATAAAGAAATAGTTAGTAATTCTGAGGTGGAGGACATTTAACTGACATGAAATAATGATTACAAGCTGCCAAATTGAATCCAATATACTGAAGACTTCTTTCCATGTTCCATGTTCTTTCTACTGTTTAGTGACAGATTAGCCTCCAGTAATACAAAAGTATGTCAGATTTGTTTATTGGCTCTAAATCAGTCGATGGAAACATCCCTGATTTGCAATTGTTTTCATGCAACATTTTAAAAATTTGCTGCGAAATTTGCTTTGATTTTCATGGAAACACCGCTTCTGTGAGAGAGGGCATTAGTGCCACAGTAATTTGGTGTCGGAATAATCTGGAAAATGAGTTCCCAACTGGGAAAATTCACGTAAAGCCAGAACATAAACAAGGTCTGTGTTCTCTGATCGGAAAACAGCTTCAGGTTTGTCCCTTTGCTATAAGTTTATTGGTTTTCTGACAGATGACAATTCAACCCAAGCTGTCAGTGGTCTTGAAATGGTATTAGCACCCAAGTCTGCTGACCACCAGCTTATCCAAGCACACAGCACCTCCAACACAATGCTAACATCGCTCCAAATCTCCGCTCAATGGTACGGCCACACATTAGTTCCACACCAAATAAATAGCTGCTGCTTCAGTTCATAAACTCTGGGTTCAGAGGTCGAGCTATGTCAAGTAGGGCGCTGAATGAGACGCCATGGGATAAAAGAAAGACAGAGAAAGGGATTTAGACGGGGAGGTGGGTGGGGGCGCTTATAGAATACCCCGGCATCTCCCTTTCTCCGGTCCACCCGTTGAGTCTCAAATGCCACTCTACCGTTGGCCCTATTGTGCGTCCGTCTCAAAGAGCTTGTCTTCAATTAGCCTGATAAGAGCAGAGAGGACGAGGGTGGGGCAGATTTGGGGGGGTTACCTGGGCAGCCACTAATCGCTTTGATGCCATTGGGCCCTCGGGCGCTTTTGTCTTTTTTGCCCCCTGCGTTGATGCTAAATTTGAGTGTGCAATTTATCTTGTGGCCGGGGCAAACGGCAGTTTTAGTGGCAACCACATTTACTTTTGTTGTTTTAATGACATCAGTTGGATCATGTCAGAGTGTCAACAGGAAAACAGATGCCTTAATGCTGGAAAATGTCTATGTTAAAATATAAAATGATTTTTAAAAAAAAATACATATAAGAAGGTAAGGAGCAGAAAGTAAATCTTGAGTCTTATTAAATCTTGCACACTGCACCACTCTCTGACCGGAATCATAATTCCTATAATCTTCTTCAAAGCCTACTCACCTTTTCTCTCCTTTTACAATATATTTGCTGAATGAAAAGTTAATTTGAGAATGTGATTTGTCGCACCAGGGCGAGCGGACATTAATTCTGCCACTTTTGTCGGAAAGAGTAGGTAGCCAGGACATAATCAGAGGAAAGAGAGGTAGGGGCCGTGAAACAGAAAGAGAGAGAGAGGCAGAGACAAGAAGACCGAGGAGGAAAAAGTGTGTGCATTAAAGGTATTACCAGCGGTGTCCACTGATTGCATTCAGCAGGGGAGAACGAACGGGCAGCCAATGAACCGTCTAAAAATCTGTGCTCTGAGATCCTACTGATGCAGGAGGGGGAAAAGAGTTAAAGAGTGAAGATGACAGAGAGAAGGCAGAAAAACACATTTTTGAGAGAAGATAAAGTCAGGCCACTACAGAGTCATACCTGATAAATCCCACAACTGCTTCACTTTGTAATGAGATAGACGTTAGCAGTAAAGCACTCCATAAGAGAAATGCATTTGAAAGATATTAGACGTGTGCTGAACATATATAAACTATTATATTATAGGTTTTAGAAAGTAAAACATTATTAGTTTAACTATGAAGCCTTTTTGTTAAGACAAAATAATTGTATCATGATCATTTCAATGAATAAATCTCTTGAAAATAACTGTCTATCCTAAATAAGATTGTTTTGCGAGATTTCATTTGTTTCCACTGTCATTGTCATTAAGTCTCTACAAATAAAGCTGAATATTTCACTTTGCTACTCTGCAGCTTTTTACCACTTCTGGTCTTCACCTGTTGATGGAATAAGCTGTTGTGACAACCCACCAACACTGTCTGCCAGTATCTTGTCAATGTGTTATCAGCACGAGGCCCGATTTGGCAAGGCCACAGGCTGTCACAGCTGTAAACTCTCTCACACACACACACACACACAGACTCATAGGGACTCCTGGAGGCAAGTCCCGACCCCAACACATCACAACTCCAACCACCTGCTCCACAAGTGCAACTCTCAGTCTCCAGTGTCCGAACAAAGCCGAAACATGTTTATTTATCACCAAAAAATTAAATTATACGTTGTTATATGGGACATATATCAAAAGCTCCCTGAGAATACACACCCCACAGTCAGTCCTCTGAGCTGCAGTCCACCTACTCTGCTGGTTCACAGCTAGAACACAAAGAAAGTGTTCTGTAATACACACTAATAACGGAAAGCAATTAGCTTAGCTGTTTGTTAATGCAGGTACGGAATGTGCTAAGCCAGGGAGCGTGGGGGTCGGGGGGATGAGTGTGTGTGTGTGTGTGTGTGTGTGTGTGTGTTCAGATGGCAAAGCAGGGATATACAAGCATTATGTGCGTCCTGCCTAATCACTGTCATATGGAAGGGATTGAAGTGACCACTGCCACGCAATGGGCCGGACCACACCACATCTGTCATCAACTAAGTCCCCTTTAGTGTGTGTGTGTGTGTGTGTGCGTCTGTGTGTGTTTATGAAACATTTGGCATTTAGTGGACAGTCTCTTATCCAGACTGAGTGACAGCGAGTGAGCAGGTAGAGGTTCAAGGACACTGACCGGACATGTGGCTATTGATAGGCATGATACATGTAATCCTCCAGTTATGTGACCATTGCTGTAACCTGCAAGTGTTCACTGTGTGAGTGTTTGCCAGAGTTTTCAAAATGCCTCCCATGTTAAAGTTCTTCTCAGTACAATGCCTAAATGACGCTGATGACAGACACCGGGAAGATCCCCTGTTCAATACAGAGCGTTTGTCTTCCTGTCAGCATACAGAGGGAGCGCGATATCGCCCCAAACCTCCAAAAGAGTCGCGTCTGCCAGCATGACAGGACCAGCAGCCCATCTGTAAGCGCTTATCGTGATGGATACAGCCTTCTAACCGCACATCTCGCTCCACGAGAGGGACGGAGATAGAGGGACGGAGAGGAGACTGAGGTCATGAGAAATGAGACGGATGACAGAGGACGGCCCAGCCCAAGCAGAAGCAGAGGCCTGTACATTTTCATAAAAACCTCTCTAAATAAAGAACACATTACACGACGCTATCAATCAAAAGTGAAAATGTGTAATCACATGACGGCTGGATGGCTGTGCGGTAGAGGGATGATCATTTGGTCAGATGTGAGCTACTAGACGAGGATTTACAGAGTAAATTGTGGCGAATCTTGAAACTAATTTGATGCTTCAATCAATAGTAAAGCAGTTGCTGCTCTGGTACTTGACTCCTCTTATTAAAAGGGGCAGTTAAACCCTAAATCAAAAATTATTTATACATAGAAGTCAAACTTTTTTTTGCTACATGCACCACTGAGCACGTTTCATTGGAATGAATGGGGCCCAGCATTTAATACAATATATAATAAAATATTCTTGACTGCTGCTTTTATTTATTTTTATTTACTCTGGCAATGACCCTCCATGTTTTACCATTTTACTGTTTCACTGTTATACTGCAGCTATGTATGTCATCAGTTTTATATAGCTGCGTACCTGTCATGTTTTATGTTGTTGTCATGTTTAATCTGTTTTTAAAGCACTAATGTGGTGGCACCCATAATCTCACTGAATTTAATGTATAATGTCAATAAAGCTTTCTATCCCTCTAACGAAGCATCCGGCTCCACGTCCATGGGTAAAACTGTTTAATATTTCACAAGAAAAAAAAAACTAACCATTGCTCCACCCTGTGCAGTTCAGCTCTGTCCTGCGCAACAGACAGGAAGAGCGCGGACTATGAACCAGGAACAAGAAGCAGAGCTGCTGTTGTGCAGACGTGTCCCCACAATGGCGGCTGTAACCTCTGACCCTGCACACCCAAACATTGTTCAGCAGTTCATTTGTCCCTGCAGTGCACCAACCAACAGCCCGAGTCTCCCCGTCCCTTTGGCCAACCCCATTTCCTCTACTGAAAACAAGCCATCACCCCCCTCCGACACCCACCACCACCACCCGAGCATCCGGCAGAACACGCAGCCCAGCAGCAGCCACCGAGCGGCCCGTTCTTTATTGTGCTTTCTTCCTGCTGTACTTTTCTCCTGACCCCCTGTTGTTGTCCTCCCTCTGCCACCCCCCGCCTCTTCCTCTTCTTCGCCCCCCTCTCCCTCCACCAATCCCTGTTTCGTGCTAATTAATTTAATCCTGTAAGCAGGTGTAAACCCCGTCATTAAGTGGAGCCAAGTCACAGTAAATGGGGAGGGGGGGGAGAAGAGAAGGAGGGGTGCATTGTGAAAGCGAGGACAGAGTGGGCATAAACAACAAATGGGGAAATTGGTGGCAAAGCGGAAAAATCCTGTTTTTTCATACAAGGGGCAACAGGAGGAGGGTATGGAGGGGCAAAGAGGGGAAAATCTTGTTTTCACGTTTTCTAAGGAGAGGAGTGGTAATGTGAAGGGGCATTCAGTGAATGTTATATCGATATCTCTCTCTCACACCATCCATTTCTCTCGCTTTCTCTCTTCTGTCTTTTTGTGTCTCTTCCTGGAGATAGCTCCAATGGGGGTAGAGTGAAAGAGAAAGGGAGAAAGGGGTGAAAAATGGGGACGCAGGGCTTGTTTTTCTCCTCGGGCCAAACAGAGCAGGACTATGGGCCCAAGTCTGCACAAGTTCTTTTTATTTGCCAACCATCCTTTCTCTGTCTCGGTCTATCCCATTTCGTGGGACCAGGGGGGTCTGAATTGAATCTGTTTGGAGGGGGTGTGGGGCATCAGAGTGTTGTGAAGCAGTGGGTCTTAGCAACTGGTGATGCCCCCTGGACTGGAGTTACAGAGATGCTGCTGTAGCAATAGGGGGCAAAGGAAAGGGAAGAAAGGGAAGGAGGGGGAGAGTTTGTTAGGTGGCATCCAGACCGCATGCCAGGAGCTCCCAAGTGGTTTCTTCCGCTGGGGCTCCTCTGTCCGTCCTCCAATGGGGCAGCAGTTTACCATGCTGCTCGCAGCCCCGGAGAAAGCAGGCTGAACGGGACGCTATTCTTCTCCGCTGGCCTCAATCCCCCGGCAGCAGTCAATCAATCCCGCTCTCTCGTCCCCTCTCCTTCTGTCAGCTTCTATCGCCACCTCAATCTGCCTCCCAGCGCACATCCTCTCGCAAAATAGAGGTCGCAATTCAGGCACTCACTTTCTCTCACTCTCCCTGTCCCCCCCTCCTAATTCCTTTTTAACTCAGTGAGCGGGTGTCAGGGATACAACTTGGTGCATTCCTGCCTGGCTTGTAGCGCAACAAGCTATTGAGCAGGAGATAAGCCTCTCTTTTAGGAGGGGTTGAGGAGAATTGAATTCAGGCCCTGAGTGACGGGAGGAGGAAGATTTATCCCCGTCGGTGGACAATGCCGCCTTTTCGGGGACTTTAATCTCCCCGGGACAATGGGCCTGGTTTTCCTCCTACCACCAACTCCACCACCACCGCCACCCCCGTCCCCCTGCGCTTTTCCCACGATAGTCGCTGATTAGCACCACGGGCCGATTGGACATAAGCCATTATCTCTATCTTGTTGGGATCTTTTTTTTTCTGGGGGACTCATCTGTGTTTTTGTCAGGAGAGGAATAAGGCAGCTTGGAGGAAAGTGATAAAAAGACAGTGAGTGGGTAAAGGATTTGTAAGGCCATAGAGAGAAACGAGGAGACAGACAGACAGGGAAGAGAGAGTGAAAGGAGGCCGGGAGTGGTGAAAAAGGTGGCGTGAGTGCCAAGTTCATTGAGTGTGCCCGGGACATGATTCCCCTCAGCTGGGTAGACATCCACACAAACACACACGCACAGTCATTACTATGAGTCGTGCAAACCCAGGGGAAAAGAGGACGGGTTAGAAAAGAGACAGTCATCTGTAGGACAGACGGGGTTTTACAGGAAGCTGGAATGGGTTGGGTTCGAGTAAGGTTACCTGCACCTGTGAATGTCTAATACAACAGCCCTTTAATAAAACCTTCTTTCTCTGAGATGCTTATTCAACTTCATGGTTATTATCCAGACAGCAGGATGAAGTCTGAACATGGGACACAGCTTAAAGAACAGAATAATACTTTGAAAATCCTCAAAACAAAGACAAGATATGAAATGCTCAAACTGGGAAAGTTGAATTTGATCTGATCTTTCCATTGCATTGCTATGGTACAAGGTAAATGTTTGACCCTACTGCAGTCTTGCAACCCAATGGCAGGTCATAAGGGGACAGACTTTTTTCTAAAAACTATCTGATTGTGTGTCACCACATCTCCAGTGTCTTTGCTAAACCACTGCTAAGTGAGTTATGTCATGTGAGACGACACAAAACAAAGCAGAAGAAGTGCAGTTGCCAATATATTCTTTGTTTATAACTCATCTGGAAACAGCTGGATGGGCTGTGAATCCAAGTTCAGCATAAGAATGAAAACATGGCACTGAAATAACGATTACTGTTATAATCAATTCATCTGTGGATGAACAAAAAAAATTGAAAATTCCAGTCACAATATGTGAAACATTGTTTCTTTTGTTCTTTTTTTCTCCCGTCAGTCGACTGATTGGTTAACTGACTTTTCAGCAAAAAAATGTGTGTGAAAGAATCATGTTATCTCATGAACACACAGTCGTATCTGAAGTAACCAATGATATGATATTTCAAGTTATAACTGGAAAAAATGACATCCTATGTCTTTTTCGAATAACACTTTTACTGCGTTATTTGATGATGGCACGTTATTGACGTGGGTCAAAATTTTTAATCTTAACTTTGTAACAAGGTGTTTTTCAGATAAACACCTTATGTAAGGCAACAAAGTCCACATTTCTAAATACATTACACATGTATTGGTGTTGGTCAGGCATTATGGGCGGGTCATAAGCGTTATGTAATGCAACGAGACGTTATAATATCAAATCTCACTCTCTTGGCATCCGCGAGACTAAATCTGTCGAGCGTTTACTCCGCTGTGAAAAGTTACAGCCCTTCATTCTCTTTCTCTTATACTTGCATTCACAGCTGTGCACAAACACTCACACACACACACACACACACACACACACACACTTCCTCCACATTACATTAAATCTCTGAATTATGGGTTACCAATTTCTAGTCAATGTACTGTGAGCCCTTTTTTCTGCTAAGCTGGATGTCTTGAGCAGAGTGTGCTTCCACGTCCAAACCACACCACGGGACGCTCCTAACCCAGCGGGACGATCTGAAAAAATAAATACTGCCATAATTACAGAAGAGAGAGACATGGGCCATGTCTGACATGACAAACCCCAGATGGATATCTCAAGCTGACCATGCATGTGTGTGTGTGCGTGTGTGTGTGTGTGGTGGGCATGTTTGTGTATATGTTTGTACCCCTGTTTGTGTGAGTCGGTGTGTGTGCTTGAGTGGAAACATGACCTGTGTTCCACGTCTACATGGGGCCCTGCTCTGCCGTGTGCTTTGTGTGGGACCATGATGGAGAGAACGAAACAATTCAGCGATAATAAAGAAAAAAGGAAAGAAGAGCAGGAGGAGGAAAACGATCAGCAGCGGGACAGACAGAGTGAAAAACAGTGGGACAGAAGCGGAGGACGAGCACAGAAGAGACAGAGCACAGAGAGAAGTCTCTGGATGTGATTTGGGGAAGCTTAGAGTAAATATTTATTTCCCATCGCTGGGCCTTTCAGTGGTAACGTGATGGATTCACCGCCTGATGTCTTCCAACACACACTGCTGCTATTCAAAGACGCCTGTCCCCCCCTGTGTTTACGGTGGCATGACTTGCACTGCGGCGGACTGCTACACAATACAAACAAAAAATGAGATACTTACGCTGTGGCCGTGCGAACACACAGTTACAGCACCACACACATTTACACGCACACACAAACTGACAAACACACGTGTCTCATAAATGCATTCCTTTGTTGGAGGGAAGATTACCAGCTCAGCTTATCCCGGCTTGTTTTGCACCCTTTACGCTTTCTGTGTGAATGTGTGTGTACAAAATGAGTGTGTGTGAACTGCTTCCGTTTAATACCTGTCTTTGTGGCAACACAATATGCTGAAACTAAGACACACACACACACACACACACACAAACATGCTGAGAAACCCACATACATATAATTTGTGCTTGTGTGATGTCTCTATTTTTCCAAGGAAACAGAGCAAACGGCATCTGAAGGTGATTTTGGAGAGAAAACTGAAGTATGAAAGCTTGTGACATTTTAAAACAAAAAAAGACTGATTGAAAAAAATAGATTCACTACATCAAACAGAGGGGGACTTTTAAGAAAATCTGGCAACCTGTCAACTGTCAGTTTTTCTGGTCTTACAGGTTAACTGTCATAAATCAATAACATGTAACTAATGTGATATATCATGTGCAACTTTTCCTCATTTTGTGTTGTGTTTGTGTGCCAATGTTTTTTTTCCTTTCCATGTTGTTGTTCTTTCAGCCCAGTCGCCAGAATAAATGTTGGCATTGTATGTTTCTGCAAACCACAGATAATATTGAATCTCTTCATTTGTAAACCACAGATATGTTGTTGAATATGAACGTTTCTGAACCGGTCCTCATTGAGCAGTCGCTGCTTTAAACGTGATGATCACAACATGTTAGAAACATGTGACAATATCTGTTTCAAACACTTTGGTTAAGGTCGTGAACCAAGGCTATTTGAATAGACTCCACTGCCATTAAAACACACTAATTCCAGACAAAACTTCCAACAATGGGAAACAAGAACACTACTTCTTTCCAACAATGGGACTCAAACAGCGGTTCTGGGTTGGTTCGATGGCAGACCGTACGCAGCTTTCAACATCATATTGCTTCGTCATTGCAGTTGCAGTTTAAAGCATCTGTGGTTCGCAGAAACGTATCATGCAAACATTTTCTGCTGGTGACTGTACAGTGTGAAAATAAACTATATCCATAAACATATGTTTTAAAAAAATAGAAAAGGACAAAAAGGAAGTGCAATTAAGTGATTTTGCCATTGTGTAAGGAGAAAAATATGTTAATAAATCTTCCTTGGTATATTCTATCAGATGACTTTCAGCAAACTACACAGGATTTCCATTTCTGTCTCCGTTCAAAAAGCTCTCAGCGTTTCTCCTGCTTTCAGAGTTGTGAAATACTGTCCGGGAAGACTGCACGGATCTCAGTCACAGGAGGCCGTTTTCCAAGAGAAAGCCAGCTCATCTCTCGTTCAACACGTCGCAATTGTACGGGCCGGTCTGTGAGCCTGCGGGTTCTCTGTCCCTCTGCACACCCCCTTCTGGTCATCCTTCTCCCCTCAAGCCCTCCGCTTTCTTTTCCCTCCCATCTTCCGAAATAGTCTTCCTAACGAGTGTTGGCCCATCCCTGTTCCCAGCTATAAAAACAGGCCCCGGTGGCCGAAGATGCTTAGAGAATGTGGTTATTATTGCACATACACACACACATATGCAGGGGCCCCTCTCCAGTAGTTTGGTAAATGATGCCCCAAACTTAGCTCGAAGCAGGAATGAGTCCAAGGTTTCTTCTCATCATCATCATCATCATCATCATTCCTCGGCAGGCCCATGACTCAGCCCGAGTCACATTATTTGTTCCAGAGAAAACATTAGTTTTTTCTGTCAAGCCTCTCTCTCTCTCTCCCTCCCTCTGTTTTCTCTCTTGCTAACTTGTGGCTGTTATTCTTTCTTTTCATATCTTCCAGTGTCTTTATCTCTTTTGCTCCCACTGTAAATTACCTCTCGTGTCTTTCTTTTTCCCATTTCTCCCTCTGTCTGTCTCTCGCTTTTCTTACTCAATACACGCTCTCTGCCCACTTTTCTTTTCTTTTTTTCCACGGGCAGACTGTTCTTTAAGAAGCAGGCCGGAGTAATTCAAACAACATGGCTCTAATTTGCTATGACATGTTTCATTTCTGACCTCACTTCAGATAACCATCTTGCTCTCTCCCTTTCTTTCTGCGTGTCTCTCTCTCTCTCTCTCACTTTCAGGGAAATGCTTTGGATGAGCCCCGGCCTATTTGTGGAGGATCGTTGTAACCATGCGCTCATGCTAACGGTTTTTGCGGGTACTCAATAAGACCAAAATGTTTGCTTTTCCTTTGTAGGTCATTTAAACAAATGTATTGCTCAGGAGCCAAACGTACTGGAGGCTCCAGGAGCCGTCCGTCAACTTCTTATCTGAACCCCAGAGGGTTTCAGACATCATGTTTTTGGAGGGTGGCTTTCTTTTTAGCGTGGGTGACTACTACACAGAAGAAAAGACGCACTACAGGACATGATGTTTTGCCCTGGCCGACTCAACAATGAAATTTGACATTATTGGCGAATATGGGAAAGGGAGGTGGTTGAGGGGGGGATGACAGGAAATGACTGAACAGTTCAATTTGGGTGCTGGGGTAAGTCGGAGTGAAAAAAGTTGACAGGAGCAGCACACTCTGCTGCCAACCCCGAAAGCCACAAATATGAGCGTGTTCCCTGAGAAGTCGGCCATGTGAAAACAAAAGTGCCTGGCAGTGGGCAGCGGAGAGAGGCTGAGGGAGGAGAGGAGAAGGGAGAGAACTGTGGAAGTTTAATTTGGGTGAGAGGTCAAAGCGGAGCCAAAGCCAGAGGACGCTCAGCGAAGATGACATGTCTTTCTGCTGCCTTCTGCCAACACACACATTTAAAACATGTTGATGCTTTATATCGCTGCCTCCCACACATAGACATGCACCACTTCAGGGCCTTCATCCCAATCCTGAGTCCTACTCCTCAGAGGAGGGAAGAGAGTTCATACCCACTGTGGAAAGGTCAAAAGAGCTGTCACACACACCACCATCACAAACCTCAGGGAGGAAAAACATCTATATTCATGGCAAATAAAACTGAGTGATGTTTTCCTCTTTTCAGTTGCAATTGTCTGTCAGAAACTAAAGACGGTGATTTGTGAGATGTGAATGGTCGGTTCAACAATACGCTGTAAAAATAATTACGCTCCAGCCTGTGAATGTTGCTTTTCGGAGCCCTCCAAACTGGCCCGCTTTTACTGCCGAGCTGTGGCAGGGAACAATTCGGGAATTTACAGCCATTACAACACAGATCATAAATATGCCAATAGTTGTGTGTGTGAAACAGCCATTGTAGATGATGCTGTCGACGGCCGTCGCGTCACGTTCATCGCAGACAGAAGCCGTATTATTGTGGTGTAGAAACATCATACAGTAGGCATCACTGTGTTAAACGGTGGCATCAGGGTGGCCTTGTGGTTGTGGGAAGTATTCCATATTAACTTAAAAGTGACCTTTGACACCTACAAGGACTTAAACCCACCAGCGGTGCTATCTGCCTATTCTTTGACAGCAGCTCACTGCGGGTCGCTGTGAATAAAAGTGTCGGCTAAATGGATAAAATGTACGTGAAATAACATCTGAGCGAGCGGCACATGGTAACTCATTTGTCATTTGACACAGATTTTTCCTCATGGTGTCTATGGAGAGTTCAGGCCAGGGATTTTTGCTCCGCATGTAATCCACCCAACAGAAATGTACATCCAGCCTCCCGACTAATTTAAAAACTGTGTGATTCCCATCCAGTGCTGAGCAATAGGACAGATGCTCGGTATCTCTCACATACCCCGTGTTCCCCTGTGGAAATCCAAGAGCGCTGCAAATGGCGAGCAAGCCTAAAAACAAGGCCACCCCCCCGCTCAGCGCACACTGGGCCAATGCAGAGCTGCTGAACTGTACCAGCTATAAGCCTTTGGCTGCTTCAACAGCTGCGCTGTCCTGCCTCATCCCTCATGTGCACTAACAAGTGATGTGTGTGCAAATGTGTGTTTTTCTGAGGGAGGAGGCGCTTTGTGCATGTGCGCACTTAACTTCATGTGTGTGTGTGTATGCATGCAGCAATTTGCATTGCGCAGGCCATAAGAAAGGCTTCATTCACAGCTTCTGTGAAATTAGCCAGAGGCTCACCTCAAGATGTTCACACTCCAGACCTGCCAATTGTAAACAGACTCAACTCTGTCTCTGTGAATTTACTCCGTACCTCACTCGCTCTCTCTCCCTTTGGGTGTTTTGATGGGACGCCTCAGAGTTAGCTCAAAGAAAAAGTAGTTTCACGAGTTTAAGAGAAGTTTTTAAGTTGATTTATGAAATTACGGCGAAATAAAATGGAAATCTGTGTTTGGTTTAGTTTAATAGGCTCCTCATTAGGAACAGCATTACAGCAGCTATCCTTCCTGGAGTCCATGAAACAGACTTCACACAGTAACAATGCAGCATTACAACAGAGCTAAAACCTACACAAAGACAAGACAAGCTCCTGACAATTCAATCAGCTCAGAATGTGTATAAGCGTGGCCCTGTACACCCTCCTGCTGCCAAGTGTTTTTATTTATGCAGGTATGTTTAAGAGGATATTAGCATATTACTTTATGTTGTTTGAAATGTCTTCAATCAGTCATAACAAATCCTCTATTTTTCAATTTCCACCTCAAGTACACAAACTTTTGCAGCATTTTTGGCTTAGATTTTCCCTGATATGAACACAGATTACACCGTGTAGCATCAGCTGGCTGATATTGGCCAATCACAGATATATTGATATGCATATAAAAAGCTTTATTTCTTATTTTATTGATGATTGTTTGTATGTTATCTTTATTTAAATGGTAAGTGATGTTGAGCATACAGCCCTGATGTTTACTGAGCTCTTTATTCTATTTCTTATATTTCAGTACATTGTATGTATAATGCTTAACATTCTTTAATAAATATGTATTTAGGTGAAAAGCCTCCTGAGTACTTTAATGTAATTAGTAATCATTGAATTTTTAATTTTTTTTTTAAATCCCCTATCGGTCAGGCTCAAGTTCTCTACAGGCTCATATTTTTAATCAACATTTGCAATTAAAAATTTATCATTTCTACCATTTCTTGAGATTATTCAGAGAATGTTTCCCCCTCATGACGTTCTCCTGAAGCCTAACATTGAACCAGTGACCTCTCAATGGCCGCCACTTCCTCTGATGGCAGAAAACCTGCACAGTCAATTTGATTAGCCGCCACTCTTTCTTCCAATACAGCCTCAGGTAATGAGGTATGTCTGGAAGTAGGTGGAGGCCAGATAAGGT
>CAFUXE010000297.1:524564-535549 GCA_903364295.1 Serranus cabrilla | reverse complement strand
TCTATTTATCCACCTTCATCTGGTATTCCCATCGTCTCAGTAGCCACCTGAATCAGTTTTCCATGGAACAGGTTCTTTATGTTCTTCTATTCTGACCTCCGACACAAACACAACAACACTGACGAGTTCTTATCAGTGCCATCAGTTAGAGTCTGAATTTACTTTCAGATATATTCATAATGCTTGTGCTTGGACCTTAATTAAAATATGAAAATAATGCTGATTAGGTTACAACTACAGTAGAGAAATGGCTTTAAACATCTTAATAAACTGCAGCATTTGTATACATGTTTACCAACAGGTGCTCAGGCAAATAACTGTCAATTCATTAAAGTTAACCCATAATTTAATCAGAGTGAAACAAATCTGGGAAACATTAAAAGATGTCCAGTATTTCTGACAGCAAAACAAAATGACATGAATGTATCTTATATATCCACATAGAAACAATGAATGTATTAACTGATTTACTTGCATATATATAAAGCATTTTATTTTAAGTAAATGACATCACCACCTTTCTTTGAGATGTTTTCTGGCCGGCGTCGTCGCTCACACACTCCGTGACAGCAGGTGATGAAAGAGGAGAGGAGCAGCTTTGAGGAGCGCGCGGCCGCTGTCTCTGTCACAGACACCGTGTTGGCTCGCTGCTACGCATCCCCGCATTGTCCCCCGCTACACCTGACACTGCCCCTTCCACCTGTGGTGTGTGTGTGATCTGAGCTTGAATGAAGGTATGAAGAGTGGAGGAAGTGATCAAAGTGTCAACCAGAAATCCTGATACTGGAACCCACAGTGCCCCCTGCACCGAAACGCTATCTACACAGCTACGTCAGTTAGATACCCACATACATTAGAGTACTGCAAGGCTTTGATGCTCGTATAATAGAGTTTCAGTCACACTTACACTAGTGCTTCTTTTACAACTATACTGTCCATTTTAAGAAGAAATAACATAACACACATTTTACTGATTTTGCTGATCTCTACCCTTTTCAAATCAGGCTGATCTCACGCTACCGAGCAATAAAATAAAAGTTTGGATTCTGATGCACCTGAGCCTCAACAGTTTAGCTGCAAACATTTCAACAGTTCAAAAAAGGCCTGCGAAATTCAAAGTCCTTGCAACCACAATGAGTGAAGGTTGAGAGACTTGAATGTGCATTTTCTCCACCCAGACAGCAGTTTTTAAATTGTCCTATAGTCAACTCTCTCCCGCTTTATTCCCTGAATAAAAATGTAATCGATAGAAGGACTGCTTTGAGGGAGAAACAGGTCTTGATTCCTTATAACAGAAGAAAAGAAAAGGGAGAGAAGTTGAGAACGTAGATGGTGGAGTCCATTTATCGCTTCTCCTCTGTGTGATATTGGTTTCAAAGGTGCAGTTGTACGTGAAAGACGCAGGTTAGAGCACGAGGACCCCTGTCCTAACTATGGTGTGTGTATGTGCACGCGTGTGCATGTGTGTGTCTCTTGGCAGACCCAGATGGCAGGCGGGCAAAGGGGGGAAGGTGGGCCAAGCGGACAGGAAGCAGTAAAGGAGAGTTCTGGTTACGAGGATCAGACGGCGGGACGAACCGCGCTCAAAGCTACCGCCGCTACCGTACTCAAGGTGTGGGTTACACTGCTGGACACAAGGGACAAACACACACAGACACACACATTCTTGTATATACGCTCCCTGAAGGACACTGTGCGTGTGTGCGCGCGCAAGTGTGTGTGTGTGCATCCTAATTAACATGCGAAGGCCAATGTGCGCACACATGCGCGTGTGTTCAGTCACACACAGACTCTCACACGCCCCGCCCCACCCCCTCTTCAACCAAGCAGATCCACTTAAAAGGGCTCGTATCAATTGTCAACGGCCATGTTTAGTTGTTTAGGCCCCTTCTCCGCACTGATGAGGACCAGACCATGGAAAATGCAGCCACCCATTAGCCACATGTTGCTTCTAATACTGACCCAATAAAATGCCGCTCCCCCTGCCACAGAGAGTTCATCTGGCCCACCACACAGAGAGAGAGACAGGAAACAAAAATTTAGGCATTAAGGGAGGGATATGGTGAGAAGAGGAGCCGGAGAGAGAGAGGGAGGCACTTGCTAATAAAGATGTAACAGTGTCAAAGAAAGAGGGAAGCACACGGGCCTGCTGCTAATTTCCCGCCCTGAGTGCAGTAATCTGAGGGGAAGATTAAGGTGAAGGAGTTATTCTTGACTATTTTATTAAGAGGTGCTTTAGGCGCTGGAAGAAGGGGCTTTAGCGCTCCTCCAGCAGCGTGCCATACAATACAAGACAAACATTTGCTGTTATTTCACCAAAGTACTCTCAGATGTGCTGGGTCGGGGCCTTGCCTTTTGCCGCAGAGGAACTTGGCATCAAAGTTCCTCTGCAGTTCTCTGAAAACAAAAATCTGCCCTTCTTTTCCGTGGGTCCTGCCCTGGGCCTGCGTCCGACAGATAAATAGCGAGGTGTCAAAAGACAGGACGGCAAACCTCACACCTAGTTTTAATTAAAATGGGAGAGAGCGGCGCGGGTGGACAGGGAGAGAGAGAGAGAGAGCCACAGAGAGGCTCATAAATATGTTCCTTATATTAGAAAGAAAAAAGTCATTTGAGGTAAAGTAAACCCGGGGATCTAAATACTGACTTTAACATTCATCATTTTATCTTAAAGGGATAGTTCAGATGTTTTAAAATGGGGTTGTTTGAGGTACTTTGAGGTATTTTCACAGCTTTACCTTGCTGTCAGATAACCTTTTCCAACTGAAGCCTTTATATCTATATTTGCTGTGTTCAAAGTCACCAGACTTCTTTAAAGAAAACAGTCATTTCACCTTGCTGAACATGGGAGTTGTTGGTCTACCGCTTCCTCGATCGGTTAGTGTGTTTGTGTAACTGTGAGACTTTGGTGAATCTGACCGAACCCTTGGAAACGTCACAGGTTTAGCTGCCGCCCCTGTCCACAGCAGTACATTGCTTAGCTTCTGTGCCGGTACGCCTGCCTGCTTCTCTAATCCGGGGGCGTGCCGACCGCCGTCTACTGTAGGTCAAACACTGACCCCACTTCAAAACATCTGAACTTTCCCTTTAATAATTTACAGAAGAGAAAAAATGTCCCTGTTGAGCTCTCAGTTAAAGATAAAGTCTGAAGAAATGTATAAAACATCAACAGCAGAATGTAAAGAAAAAGAACAAAAACGATTCTGGATCTAAACTGTGGGTTCTACTTCATAAACAGGTCAGAGAAAAGCTATTTTTATGTCAAGCTAAATAAAAAAGGACATTGCAGAATGTATAAAAAAGGAGTTTTAAAATGGAGCCAAGGCCGGCGACAGGCCAGCAGCAGCCTCACCCACCTGCCTCTTTGTTTGCTTTGTCAGTGCTTCACCGTGCCATTCTTAAACACTTACTGCTCTTCAGTGCTGTTGAAAAACAAGATGCCTCTGTCAGTGCATGTGTGCGCACGCGGTCATCCAAGTGAGCTTTTACTGCATTCAGGGAAATAAAAAGAAACACATTTGCAAAGCCAGCGTGGCGCTAAGACAAAGAAGCAACAGTAACACTGAGCTGCAAACGATTGTTGGGAATAACATCTTCCCAATTAAAACGGCTAAATTGACATGTCTCGAAAACCTCAGGAACTTTGAGCTGAACGTTCAGCGCGGACAGAGAAAAACCACAGAAGTGGCCGTTTCAACCACTCATAAAACACAATTCAGAAACTTCTTCCTCTTTCCTTTTCTGTACTCGAAAGAGAGGATGTGGCGAGACTTGATGAGGAGAGAGGACGAGAGTGACGGAGACATCAGACTAGAGAGAGACAGCGAAGCCCAGATGATTCCAAACACAACTGATTTAGAGTAAAGAAAATATCAGTTTCTGCATTGACAGAATAATCCTCTTCTTCAACAGGACTCAATGGGGCAAATTCAAGCACATTCTTTCTTAAATCCGATGCATCAACTATCACAAATTGATATCCGACACTCTCACTTTAATGTCTGGATGACCAAAGTTAGACGTAACATCCAGTTGATGGTCGTTATGGTTGGAACCGACATGGAAGAAGCAGCCCATTTGATGACATCACCCGAGTCCTATAGGTGATGATGTGTGAACTGTACAGAGACGGGCAGCTGGGGCTGAGAAATGGCAGCAACAGAGAGATACTTAGGATGTCCAGACTGGATGGCAGACGATGCTTGAGACAAGCTGTAATTGCCATTAAATAGAAGGATTAAATCAATTATGCCTTATAAAACGAACAATAAAAGCAACAATAGCTGATGGTTTGACCGAGTGATCATCACAAATTCCTAAATAATCTAATTTACTTTTGATGGGAGCTCCAGACTCAAGTTAAAACAGTAAAAAACCAGCGAGGCATTTCTTAAGCTTGCTGGGACGGTGACCATCTGATTCAGAATCCTGGCAGTATTAACGTTGTTTGTATAGTAAAAAAGCTCATCCTCGTCTGACAAACCAAAGCCAGACTCTGCTCCACTCGTGTAACTGGTCTGGGTGTGTGCGGCTCACAGTGCCACCCATTGCTTCTGTCTGTTGGAGTCAATACAGGACAAGCAACCACTGCTTTGCTGAACAGGGATTTCTTTTGTGTGTGTGTTGTTTTTTCCTGGAAAGAGTAAAAATAAAAACGGCAAAGGACTTCTTCTGCCTAACATGTATTTAGTTTTTTTTTTTAACTCAAGATTACATTAACAAAAAAAAAGTTTCATCCCTTAAACATGTGACAGATATCTTATTCATCTCATTCATTTAATTGTAAATACCTCAGCATGGGTTATGATTCAATATATTGCTATATACCATAGTATATCAATATACTGTGATTCACTTTAAGCAAGGTGATATATTGCAATTAAATTAGATTATAATGTATAATGAGCACACGGCCATATGCATAATACTATAAATATTAGAGCTGACTTTTTCCTGCAGTCAGAACTAATTTACAGTCCTAAATATTCTTCAGCACTGCTCATATTTAACTGATTGTTAACTCTTCTGTGTGGACCCTGCCAGGTGAACCTGTGTTATGGTGAAAGCCTCTCCCTTTTCCTGTGTGGAGAACATATAATTAATACAGGCCGAGCACTTTGCCTTTGGGACACTGAGCATCACAGAGACGCGAGCTTGTAATAGAGCTATTTGTTTTCCTCAGAAAGCTGTCCAAAGGCCCTCGCTGGGATCGCTAGGCTGCACAAAGGCGAGCTATGAATTGGTCAAATCCACTGGGGCTGGTTATTGATTAGGCCTACGGCTAGTAGAACGCAAATATGCAACTAAATTAGATATTTGTGTTTGTGTGTTTGTGTGTGTGTGTGTGTCTGTATGTGTGTGCAATACTGATGCAGTAAAATCAACTTAATCTGCATCACTGGTTCATCACGGCTGGTCACGTTTTACAAACCACAGACCGACATGCAATATCAATTTCTGTTGCCCTTTTTAACTTAAATATACCAACAATACAAAAAGGCATTTTGTCATATTTTAAGATGCGAGGCAACCGCATTAAGTTTTTAGTTTTAACCCAAATAGTTAGGCTGAACACTATACCAGACCTGCTTTTATTCCCTCTTTTTTGAACCATATCTGGTCTCCTTTGGGAGAAATTTGGGGTTCATGACCGGTTGGAAGAGCCTTAGGCGAACTTAAACAATCAAATATATAAAAGACTGTAGATACATGCATAACAACTTTCTCCTGCTTCCCTCGTCTCATTTCTTGCTCACATCCGCTGCCCTCCCTCTTCAACATCTCCCTTTTCAACAAGAGCAGTTTGTCAGGGTCAGAAAGCAATTTAAAACCTCTAGTAATGAGAGTCAGTGAGAGAGGGAGAAGTTAAAGGGAGGGAGAGAAAGAGAGATGAGGTAGTGGGGCGGAGAGAAGAAGAGGATGAGGAAGGAGGGAGGGGTAGGCTGGGGTGTCAGCCATCAAAGCAGGCCAGGAGAAAAGAAGGCCAGGTGCTGGTTGTGGGAATGTGCCGTCCATGGTTCCAGGGAGCAGGGAGCTTGTGGGGGCCGTGAGGGGAGGAGGAGGGGGGAGCAGGGTGGTAATTAGCCAAGCCTGGAGGAGAGAGAGGGCCCTCCAGGGCCCGCGGGGATAGCCCCTCCGAGAGGATACCATTTGCACTTCTACAGGAGCCGCCAGCCCCGGGCCACAAAGAAGGGGAAAAGGGGAACTATGGCATCCTTTATCAGGCCGGACAAAGACGCCGCATCTTTTCAAAGGAGACCGGAGAGAGAGAGAAACTCCAGTGTTCCAGAGAAGGAGGGGAAAAAGAGAAAAAGAGAAGAGAAGAAAGAATCCGAGGACTGGTCAGGAGAGAGACAGAGAGAGAGATGCCAGTGTGTGGGTTGCAAAGCGAGACAGGAGGTTACGGTCATACTGTGACCCAGTCAGTCCTCTGAGACATCAGAAATTCACTAATGTCCCCCACACACATACTTAGATAACACATAACGCTGAGTTACACAACTGTATTCCCAGTGCACAGCAACTGAAAACAATACCATGTTGTTTTTTTAACATTTCTGTCATTTTCCATCTCCGTTCCCATCAGTTTTGGAGGGATGAAAATATGAAATGTCTCTTTTGACAAAAGAATAGTTTCATCACAACAGAGCTGGCTCAGTTTGCTCTACACTTCATCTCATGGGAGCTAAGTAGAGGCAGTGGATAAGGAGCCAAAATGGCCACCCTCTACCTCTGACATTATCAGGGAATCTTAAGAGTTTTGCCCTCCCGTAGAGCGAGGGAAAGTGGAGGTCATTGACATTACTTTTACCTATTACCTTTGGAGTAGGGCTGCACAGGGGGGTGAATGGTGGCCTTTGAGGCTGTGAGGCTTTGTGCTCGCTGTTGGAGAACAGCCTGACAGCCTTAGCTGAGTGGGGGCCAAAGGTCAGACAGGTCATGTGATAAGGCATTTCAGACCTGCATATAGGGCCCCAGACTGAAGAGGCCTGAAAAACCTCAAGGACCCCCCTTTCTCTGTGTCTCTCCTCTTCTTTTCTTCTCTCTTTCCCCTCTCTGTCCCCTCTCTCTCTCTCTCTGGACACAAAATGCCATTTGTTGTCCATCAGTCAGTAGCGCAGGGCCAGGGTCGGGCCCGGCGCTGAAAGCTCCATTCACACACCCTCTCACCCAGGGATGTTTTTGCAATTCAATATTTTCACACGCAGGCAGCTTCATCGTTACTTTGGAACCGTACACTTGGCAGGATGAGGCTGGGGGCCTCTGGGACAGAGGGGCTGAGAGGTGGAGGGGGCGGAGGAGAGGGGGTCAGCTCAGAGGAATCCTAGTGTCGGGAGGGGACGAGCCTGCGCCGGCTAATGGGCCATCTTGAAATGTTTTAGCCAAGACCCCTCCAACACCTACACACACACCAACAAGTGCGCACACACAACCACACACACACACACACACACATTCTGCCCTACTCATCGCTTCATAACCAATCTGACTCCAGGTTAACGAGGAGGGCTCTCACTTCCTTTACCAAAGTCTCTGGGCCAACACAGCCACACCGTCCTGCCAGGAAAACACTTCCACATCCCTCAGTCACACCAGACAGCATCTCTCTCAGGCCACATCCACGTGACACCTTTTCATTTTAAAATCTCTGTCCACCATAACAGAAAGAATCTGTCTGCCTGAAAATGAATGCAACATGACAATTCACATACACATGCTGGAAGCATATCTTTCAACATTACTCTGTGATTAAAAATATTGATGATACATAAGGGATCTATAGGGGTTTGGAAAGGCTGAAGTAGTGTAGCTGCCAGGTGTAAATGCAGGAAGTTATATTAAAATGAAAAATGTATTAATGTGGATGTAGGCTAACCCACATATCAAACACACAGCCTGTAGTTAACCAAAGAACAATAGTTGTATATCTAATAGAGCAGAGCATTCAGCATTAGCTGATTAATGATAAGCATGTTTTAGCTATATGTATTTATTTTTCACCAGTAGGTTCTGTACACAGACAAAAGCATTAACGTCATGGAAATGTGCCTCGTTTTAACCAAACCATTTCAAGAGATTTGTTCCAATTTCACAACTGTAACACCTAAGGATTTGTTTAGCATACAGAGTGGCTGAAGTAAGTGGATGGCATGCAATGAGAGGGAGCTCTTAATATATTTATCCTGTGCACCACACTCTACTTAATGAAATTAAACCACACCAATAGTGGCCCTTTGTCTCTGGGGAGTTCAGTAATCAACATGCCACCAGTTTTCATTTTGTATGAAAATAAATGGCAGCCAGTGATAGGGGCCTAATTGTGTTGCACCAGGGAGGAGCCGGGTGAGAAAGGAAACTTGCGGCAGTGATGTAGTGGAGCCAATTTTCATGGACAGCGGCGCTCAAGAGAGGTGGTCAAATAAGCAGAGGCATTCATCTGGGGACCGGTACCCCGCTTCCACTCTCTCCCCCGCTCCCTCCTTCTCCTTCTATCCATCATACTCACAAAGAAAGTTAGCCAAGTATTAAACAAATAGAGAGCTGGTGAGCCCTGCGCACCAGCGCCTGGCAGGGTCACTGGATAATGACAGCTCAATTACGGTGGATCTCCTTGTACACCTACCCGCACCCCCTCGGCCCAATCCCCTCAGACGCCCCACCCAGCACGGCAAATTTGTCAAACTCGCCAAAACGATGGGTCTGACAGTGTAATCGCTAACCGTCCCCACCGACATGAAAGAGGCCTTTATCTGGCCAAATCAAAGAACCTGATCTCTGAGAGAAAAAAGGGTGGAGGGGGGGCAACTAGAGAAGAGAAATGTCCCGCTCGGGCCCTGTGAGACGTGGAGATGTCTCTAATCCGCTTTAATGAGACACTGCATGCCCATCTTTGTGGTAATGACGAAACGCAGTGAGAAAGACGATGAGGGGGACGGAAAGGAGGGAGGAGTGGGAGAGATAGAAGTGAAGATGGAGCCAAGGCTTTGAACTGGCGGTCTGATGAAAGGGGGAAGCATGCAGAGGGAGTTTAGAGCCACGCTGCTGCTACACACCACTGTCTGTTTCTGAGACAGACAAACAGCCCAGGGGACGCAGCAGTTTGTCTGCTTATCATATCTGGACAGGATGAGCCATCATCAGCAGCGGCGGACTGGGACTGTGTGTGTGCGTGTGTGTGTGTGTGTGTGTGTGTGTGTGTGTCTGTGTGTGTGGAGAGAGATGAGCTATCATTTGTGAAACCACTACAGAAGAAAACTTTTGAGGGAAATAAATTGTTTTCTTTAGTGGTATTCACTGAGAATTTCTAGATAATATCTCAGGATAAAGGGACTCTGTGGTTCCTTACAGCTGAAGCACTTGCTCCAGCACACTTTTGGTTAACTTCGTGTCGCCTTGCCATTAAACTGAGACTGCACAAGCTGACTGCATTAGCTCATTTTAATGTTTCACTGTATAAAAAGGGAAATATTCCAATATGGATATATATCATTTTATAGTAATTGTTAATCAGTCAAACTGAAGTTCAAACCAGCATTTGTCCTGCATTACAGCTGGGCGATATGATCAGAATCTTCCATCGTAATATTGTTTATTTTATTTCTCCATAATGATGAATACACGATACAGCATGTTTTATGGGTATTCAATAAATAAACTGTCCATATGAAATAACCACATGATAAAAACCTATTTTTATAATCCATACTACATGTTAGCATAACAGCATCTCTATGGTTTCCAGCTTCACTCTTCGTGCAAGAACGTAAAGAAATTACTGAAAATATATACGATGGACATTTTTTATCTAATTCTGACAATATATAAGTAACATTGCTCAGCCCCATCTTTCATTGTAGTGCATTACATTAGACCAAATAAAGGCTTATTTTGTAAAAATCAATAAATGTACAACCTCCTCATAATCATTCATTTGGACAGCATCAGATCAAAAGCAATGTTAAATAACTGCTCAGCTCTTATTGTTAGTTTATACTGCAATGGAACAGAGAAAATGGTGTAAATAAAAGAGAGGAAAACATAAAGGACAGGAGGTTAAGGAATGGACAAAAGGAAAAGAGCAGTGCGAGGACAAATGTCGGAATAAAAAGAAAGAGAGAGTAAGCGGGCTAATACCAAACAAATCGGGATTAGACCCAGATAAGACTAGTCACAATGCTGAGCAATCCCTGGGATATCACAATGCAAGGGGGAATCATGAGGGCTGCAAAACACGCTAATTAGGGACTCGACACATTTGCCCCTTGTTTTGCAAACAACACACACTGTTTAACAGCGGGTGGTGCACAATCACACCAGACACACAGAGAGATAATCATTTAGCGTTAATCAGCATACTCGAGAAATAAGGATGAGGTATTTCCTCAGGGATGGCTCCGGCAGTCGTGGGGTATTCTTAGCCCTGAGAGGCTCGCTGGAATCTTCCAGCATTGGTGGGACGTAACTCGATAAGCAGCCACAGGTCGAGACAAAATGCATTTAACTGCAGTGTAATGGCTTTTCATTTTTTGAACCCCCTTTTCGCCAACACATACCGCTGTTCGAATGCTGCTCGGCTATTTTTAACAAGTCCCTGCCCCCATCTGCAGGCTGAGGACGAAGGGTACGCGGAGAGACGAAGAACAGGGGGCCGCTAAAAAAGAAAACATCAGGGGTATATCTTAAAACTCTCACAGGCATGCCACAGTCTCCACTGCCAAATGATTGGGAGATTGCCGTGTTTTTACAAACATGGCGGATGAGGTCATGGTGCAAGGCAGAAAGAGGCATATTTGCCAACTGGATAATGTGAGGTCAATGTATCATTGGAATGAATGGGATTTGGAGCCATGTGCAAGAGCTTAATGCAGTGGTATTTGTATGTCAACTCAAAATTTGACTTAGCCAGCATGAGACCAGGCAGGAAGCATGGGGCTGAAACGTGCATGTGTGTGTGTGTGTGTGTGTGTGTGTGTGTGTGTGTGTGT
>CAFUXE010000297.1:492311-513769 GCA_903364295.1 Serranus cabrilla | reverse complement strand
GTTTTGGTTGGTGGTTCATCAGACGATGCAATTTACAGTTTGCACCAATTTCTGCAAAATACAATACAAGGTCAATACTGATATTTCGATCCGAATATTTTTGCAGCACATTTTTGGTATATACATGCATATTTATCTACAGGCACCTTGAAGCTATTGCAACACTTTATGGTTAAAATGACCGTCTTTGACTGTTTAAATGTGCATCATTGCAGTAATGCTTGAAACATGCGTTCAGCTGTCAGTTCACTTAAACCACTGCTGACTCACTGGCTGCTATCGATCCGGCCAAAACCAAACTAATAAATGCTTTTAATCATTTTCCATTTTTCCTTTGAGTCTGATTGTTTTAATGATTCTGTGTGATGTATTTATTATTAGAGACAAATGTTGGCCAATTCTGCATAAAAACCAGAACTCATATTTAATGGCAGCAGTTAAAATTAAAGGGTATCCGTGAATAAATTTTGTTATTAGAATTTCATCCAATACATATTTTCAAACATTATCATTATGTGGTTGAATTAAACGAAATATAATTGTTATTCAGAAAACAATAGTCGGTCAAAGCGGAAATTGACGATCAAATTGCAAAATGTAAAGAAAGGATATGCAGAGTCCAAAAAAAACCTGCCAAAAAAAAAAAAAACTCCGACCGCCATCATCAATGTTGTTGTGTTTAATTAATCGCTCGTTAATGTCGCCATCCATTTCCCCGCAGATCAGAGGAGCGAGGAGCCGACAACCCCGCCAAACAAATGCACATTAAAATATCGCCGGGAGGCTCGAGTGAAAATTACCCCGATGTAGAAATGACCTTAATATGATGTAATCAATCAAGCTGTCTGCTGGGACACTGGGAATCACAATGTTAATCTTTTAGTTTGGAGCGGAGGGTGGGGGCAGCCTGTCATATTTTACAAGAGCACACAGTTTATGCAAGTTCAGTGACACACAGTGAGAAAGCCTGCTGCTACAGCACGGGCTGCATACTGCTGAGCAAAATATATATTTACAGTATTTCAAGAGAGCTGGTGGTGCAGGCCGAAAGGCCTTTGGGCCTGTGTTTGTTACAGGTATTTTTCAATTATTATTATAATTTTTTAAATGACTTCAGTGTCACCAAATTGTTTGCATTAATGAAAAAATAATAGCATTATTTTGATGGGCTATTTGATTTAATATCATAAGATCAACCTCCTGAAGTGAAATTTTCTAAAAATTGATTCTACAATTTAGAAAATAAAATGTCAAACTAAATTGGGAACAAGCTACTTTAAGGAATATTGCAAACACAATCATTTTTCAAAAGGTTTAGCTAAGATTCCTGATCGACCATAATTCAGTTTGGATTCATTCAAATCAAAAATGAAAAAAAATAACAATTATTTTAGGGAAATGTTTTTCAACCACTGTTTCTTTACCATAAATAATTTTTTACTAAAGTGTATTTTAATTAAAGTGTGTTGTAAAACAAGCTAGAATGAGGTTTCACCGTTCCTGTTATATTTAAGGTGAGACACATGAATGGAACAATTACAAAATAAAAGCTCAACAAATGTTCGAAAGGCTGCTGCACATCCATTCCACTTGTAAACTTGCTGAGAGCTCTTCTGCAGAATGAGTCCAGTAGGCACCAAACACTGGTGCGAAAGCATTAGCACCCAGAACATACACACAACTTGGCAGCATCAAGTGCCGAGGCCGGAGCATGTTATCATTAACCACTGTGGACAGATAGAACAGGCCGAGCCCACAAGTGTCCATTTCACAGCAGCCTGGCATGGCAGCGGGTTAGGACTCCAGAGAGCCGGCTGCCACCCTGCAGCAGCCCTTTGAAGCACAGCAGCTTCTGGGATTTCTGCTTCTCATCTTTGAAACAAACCCCTCTCAAAGGTTTCCAACCTGAGACTGGTGTTCTCACCTCCGGTAAAGATCGGATCTGGAATTTAGTTCTCATTATTCACTCTTTTCTCACTGCTACTGGGCTTTGATAACACAGGGAGGCTGAGGGAAATGTGCAGTCACAAGGTGCAATGAGGTTGCTGTGTCCGTTACTTTTCAATATATACATTCATGTAGAAACACTGTAAAAGTGGAGCCAGATGTTTTTATCATGATGGGAATGACAGCTGAACCACAACCCTGATTGAAATGTTACAACCACTACAGTACTGGGCCCATTCACAACCTGTATTAAAAGTCACAATTAAAATAAAATAAAAATACAAAGGGAACAAGCACAAGCACAAAATATATAAAGCTGAAAGACATCAGTGAGCCAACTTATTAAAAACCCTTCACAGCTTTAAATCTGATGGAAATTAAAATTCCTTGTCAGGAATATGGAGGATTCAGCTCCAGATCCCACAGTCTCCACACGAGCAGTGGAACAGCCCTGATGTATTATAATACTGTATGTGGAGAGTGACGTCACTGCAGCCAGCTACAGTGGGGCCCCACAACACAACACACACATACTAACAGTGGTAAAGAAAGAAAAAAGCTGAGCAGGAGGGATGGGAAAGGCTCAGTGTTGGAGAGCAATTTCTCCACCCAGTGTTAAAGCAAAGTCAATGCTAGAACTGGATCATTTGAATAGATAGTTAGTGATGACAAATATTCATGAGAAGCTGCTTGCTGTAGCAGTTCTCAACTCTTACCCAAATCCACAAGTCTCATTGAGTTCTCAAGCTAAATAGATCTGCTTTTCTTTAATATGTTTCCACTGCCAAGGTACGCAGACCCGCAGTCCAAGGGGCACGGTGAGGGATTTCAGCAAATCACCGAAATGACTAAACCTCAACCTGATACACATCCACACACTCCTTCATGTGTACAATCCAGAGCTGCGGTGTATTGTACACAGAGGCAAACATTTTCAAGTTAGCCTCTCTTCCCCACAGGAGCGGATGACTTCCCAGCATGAGGAAAAAATAACTTAGGCCAAGCTGCACACTTACACTATAAGCCTGACATCACATAGGAAACAAACCATAAAACACCAAACACTCTACAACCCAACAAAGACCAATAAAGGTTTCAACGAGCGAAGCACAAACACTGCGAGTAGCAAACAAACCCGGCAGCTCTCCTGCACCGCTTCCATTTCCATAGAGATTATTTTCTCATTCTGTCTTTAGACTCCTGCAGCCCCGGCAGTGACCAGCTACATTATTTATTTGTTTGTTTTGTTGCACTGTGTGTATGTGTGGTGGTGGTGTGTCTGCGGCAACAAAGCAAGTGTGTTGCTGGACTGACAGAATGATTAATAGGAGCTCCAGCCAAAGGTGGAGGAGGGGGGGGGTGACGGCGATGGAGGTGGAGGTGGGGGCTGGGTGGGACTTCAGCAACACATCAAAAACAACAGCACTTCCCGGGGTTTGCCGCCACTTCCTCTGCAGGACCACCCCACTCCCTGAAATCTCCTCCACCCGAGCACATAACCCTGGGCTGGCTCTGTGGGGAGTAACAGGGACGAGTTAATGAAGACACGCACAGAAACAGGCTGGATGATAATTAGTCTGCAAGAAGAGAGAAGGAAGAAAAGGGCACAGGGAATAAAACACATGCAGAGGAATTTCAGTGTGCATCAGAGCTGCATGTTGTTTGTTGAAGGGGCACAGCAAGTGCTGAAATGGCAGATACTTTCACGCACAACCTGGATAAATATTGACTCTGGAGCCGTTTCACTTATGACGGCTCATGCAGGAGTCGTGAGCGTTCTTGGCCCAACAGGGCGACAGAGAGACAGGTGATGTAGTGGTGCTGAAAGGAGGCAGGGGATGGATGACTTTTTGAACTTGGAAATTTAATGGTAAGAGAGGCGAAGAGAATCAAGTCACTGGGAGGATTTTCAAGGTGAAGCAGAGGCATATTTTCCTCTCTTGTTGAAGATGAAGGCATGACACCATACCCCAGCAAGCAAAGAAATCCTTAAAAAGAATGTATAATAAAGACAGTCCAACTGAAAAGGTTGAGACCTGAGAGTACAGTACAGCTAAACAGTAAGCCACTCTCCTCCACAGAGCTTTAAAAGACTGCCCTCCTGTGTCAGACGCACAAACACATGTTGCACAATAGACCTTCTCTCAGTCTCTCTGTCTTTTCACTTACTGAAACTGGCCTCCTTTGAGAGACAAACTGTAGCTTTTGTGCTCAAACACAGTAGGAACACGCACCACTTTGTCTTAATTTGTGCACGATATAAGTGTTTATACAATGCCAGCATGTGCGCAAAGGAAGAAATCATTTGTGTTTAAAGTATGCACCTATAAGCACCTATATCATAGGAGCCCTGCTTTCATATGTTCTTGCATGTTTGTGTGCATTCCTTGCTCCACCCAATCATAAGAGAGAGAGAGAAAGACAGACACAAACGCTTGATTTTAACAGGTTGTCATCCTCCACTCCTGCTCTTTTCCGAAGGGAGCCGGCTGCCAAATCCCTGAGCATGCTTAACAATTCCATTACCGCCGTGCAGAACACCCACACTTCTCTTTTGAAGCCAGGGCATTTTAGAGGAGAAGAGTTTATTGACTTCAAATTGTTACCACTTGGGCCCTCTCTTCTCATTTCTAAAAAAAACAAAAAAAAACAATAAACTTGCATGTCAAAGCGCAGCGAGTGCAGCTCCGAGGTGAGTCTTAAGTGTTGTTTGTCCAGATGAGGAGGAGGAGCGCGCAGTGACAGTCGCTCAGCGGGACGCCGGCGTGCAAATGTTAGCCCGCACACTAATCCTGATTGCTCATCATTGGAAGGATTTTATTCGGCAGTGTGGTTTCTGTTAACATCCAATGGCTTGTTTTACAATGGAGCGCATCTGTGGACCAAATGTGTCACACAGTGAGATGGGAAAGAGTCCGTCTTTCTGGCTGTGCTAATAAAGTGTGACGGACGATTGGATTTGCGATCCGCTCTGTCCTCGCTTGCCATTTTCATGAGCCCATATATGTCACCAGTGACATTTGCCATATGGTAAAACTGGACAACTTGCCACTCTATTGTGGGGATTTTTTCCCCCCACAAGCATCAAGTCACACATATGCTGAAAATAATGTTTTGTTGTGACCCATGCTGTGTAACCTTTGAAGTTGTCAGTTTGAACAGGGCTACTGTGGGACACTTATAGCCTGTCAGCTGCTGGGACTTCAGTGTGTGGAAGACTGGGCTTACAGACACCTGTAGGCCTGGGGTCATGGTGCCACCTCTCAACTTTCCCAGTCCTGTGGGATGATGTGCTCCTGTAACTCCAAACTCAACTGCCAGGAGCAAACAAAACTTGAAGCCAAATCTCCACGACCTCTCTACAATAACATGGTTTCATTTTTAAATCGAACGGTCGCTGTTACCATCTGGACCTCACCGCCATATGAGCTTCTACTTAACTAAAGGTTATTGCGATGTAAAACTGAGTTTTATCATTCTATCATGTGCTCCGCCGTGTTCACACCACCAGTCACCACATCACTGTGTTGTGATTTCGGCGACTGATTTACAATAACTGGTTGCTAGCTTTGTCCTCTTGTGTGATGTCATCTAACAGTTCAGCTACAGTCGGTGCCAGCGGGGAGGAAATGAAGTGACCATGGTTAACACCAGCTGACGTCTTTGCGGTCCTGGATAATAAATGGATTTCTGGTTTCTGGCTGCCTGAAGTGAAGAACAACTCCTGATTGTCCAAAATCTGTCTGTTCTTTAATGTTCTGTTAAAGACAAAACCCAGTTTTTTCATCTTATTGCGTCTTAGTAAACAAACTACTTTGACAATTGTGCCACACAAAAAAAAACGTATAATAAAAATTACTTTGTTATGCTGATGCCATTTTGCCAGTGGCAAATATATTTATATTTTTTAACTTTGGTAGTACATTTTGATCATGATTCATTAATGCCTCCTAAGATGAGTCATTATAAAAATCTTTATCCCCGATAAATGACAAACTTGGTTTTAGAGGAAGTTTTACCAAGTGTCCCACTGAGTCCTTGACAAATTCAAGCATACTCCTTACTTAGAATACATAACAGATAAAATTAAGGATTTTCCAAAATGTTAAGACCCTTGCAGTGCATCTGAGGCTGTGTGGGAGAGAAGAGAAGGGGATCTGATTGCAAAATACTCGTTTCAGAAAGTAAGATTAGCCGAGGTTTATCATTCAATATCTCTGGAATACAGATTACTTCCAGTCTAATTATGCAGCAAATACTGAAGAAAATGCAGAGAAACTAAAGCAAATTGAAAGAAAAAAAACATTTACTACCCTTCCCACACACACACACATACACACACATTAATCTTGAGAGATGGGTGTCAATGCAGCAGCATCAGCCATCTTCCACATAGCAAAATACAGCGGCGGTTGTGGCCAGGCAGACTGATCTGTTTCCTCACATTCACAATCTGCTCCCAGCAGCTCAGAGCTGCTCTGCCCTGCCTGGCTGCCTGCCTGCACAGAGAAACTCAGGACCTTCATCTACAGTATACAAACTGGAAAGCCGCAATCAAAGAAAAGAAGGAAAATCACACTTGTCTTTGTTCCATTATGCACTGAGCATTAGATCAAGACGAGAGCACGGGAGGCATGAAATACAGGAATAAATGTGCATGTGTGTGTGTGTGTGTGTGGAGGGGGTGTGTGGGGGGATGCTCTGCCACTGGGTGAGCTTATCCAGAGGATCTGTTCTGCTTCAAGAGAAGGAGAGAGGGGTCTGATAGGAACAGAGTGTGCCACACACTTGCTCTGAGACACACACACAAGCCAGGAGTTTGTCAGTTTTACCTACCGCTGAGTGTATGAGCACCTCTGCTCCAAAAATCAGAGCTCCAATAACAAACGCTGCTGGCTCTTCTGATTGGTCGTGACGAATGCTCTCTGCTCACTAGGCCCGGGTAACGTCTGCAACAAGAAGTTAGATGTCCTGTCACCTTTATTTTATGTCAGACTTTGATTATTTGTCCACATTTTTTTCATGTTAATATACACGTATAAGCTGTATTTGTTTGGAGCGTAAGATAAGATAATGACGGAGCTATACTGAAGCAATATATGAAGAATAAAGCCTTCAGAATATAAGATTCCTCTTTTTGTTCAAGCCTTGATTAAAACGTCTTTTGTCTTTTATCAGGGAGTGGGCAGGGGGGTGTGGTGGACTTGCCCTTTATTCTGTCCACCAAGTTTTTCAGGGAGGAGAGCCAGTAGGTGCCAAACAGCAAAGTCTGCCGGATCATTATTTGAGTGCCAAAACGACGGGAGAGGAAAAGGCAGCAGAGAGCCGGTCATTAAAATTCCTACCACCTTTCTGACTGCATCTCCCCAACCAGCTTTCATTTCCCTCTCCGTACTTGGATGGCGAGGCAGTGCAGCTTGGCGAAAGACAAGAGAGACAAACCTTCAATTGAACATGGAAGGGATCTCCTGGAAAACAGCTCTGGACAATGAAATGTATCTTAAGAGTAAAACAAAGCTGACCTCAGATCTGTAGGATTTTGTGAGTCAGAGGATGGAGAAACCTACTCAGGAGAAGCAGATGAGTGTGTTACATCCTCATTTTTTTTTCAGTTTCTCCATTCACAGCGGAAGAAAGAGGCAGCCAAGAAAGAAGCTAGTCTCTGATCTAAATTGCACCTCTGAGTCTCTGCCACAGACACAGGATAGGTGACCGCCAGGAAAAGGCAGAGCATCTCGGACAGAGATGTCAGCTTTCTTTACCGTTTCGGAGGAGGACCACACAGAGAGCTGAGGGCAGATAGTCAGTGTGTATTAACGGATGTTGGCGCAGAGGGGGATTTGTGCAGTGGACCTTGGAGGATCTCGGAGGTCTGGTGGTGGCCCTGGTGCCTGGGATACTTAGATCCCTGAATTTACAGTGTACAGGTTTAACTGCAGGGACATATAAGTAGATATATAACTTTATTACCCGGTTAGCACTTATTCAAGGATTTCAAGGTCAAAACCATCAGCTGTATATAAAGATACAATGGTGAAAATACTGCAAGAGTGAATCTGAGCACTGATGTATAAACATACATTCAACAACACAGTAGGATGGGCTGAGGCAGTGGAGGAATGTAACTAAGTACATTCACTCACTTGTACTTGGTTGTTTCCACATATGTAACTTCTACTTCACTACATTTAGCTGCCAGCTTTAGTTACTAGTTACATTTTACATTTAAAAATACATTCAATTTAAAAGGATGAAGCATGTTTATAAATTCAACGACAAAAGTATATTATAGTAGTTGAAATAAGCCCCACGTTGATGATGCTTCCATAAATGCATCAATAATAATAATCCAAAATATATATGACAATGTGAGCGGGGTCATGATGAGTACTTTTTGCTTTTGATACTTTTGTACTTTACTGAAGTAATTTCACAGTGTGGTGTTGGTACTTTTACTAAAGTAAGGGATCTGATTACTGAATACTTCCACCACTGTGTGTGTGTGTGTGTGTGTGTGCAGACCCCCTCTGGTCTAAATTACCTGCTGACGGACAGGCCACAGTCTGTCAGTGAGGATGTGCTGACGACCATTCCTGCTCTCCTCCCCCCCTGCTGCCACCAATCCTGTCCCTCCTCCTCCTCCTCCTCCCCTCTGGCTTCAGCCTTCCTCTGTGTCCCGTGATGCGCTGCGGTAGGTCAGGTAGTAAAGAGACGGTGAGCAAAAAGAGAGAAGAGAGAGGCACATGGGGTGAAACGAGACTTTTATTATCACCATTGTTTCAAGCTCACTGATTCCCCCCCATCGCTGACTGCTCAAATGTCCTGTCTTTTCAACACACCTGAGCTCTCCCTCACTCTCCTCACCCCTCCGTCCCCACCGCTGCCCTCCTCTTTCTCCAATCTCAGTCCTGCAAATCCCTCCTTACCCCCACACAACTCCTCCGCTCCCATTTGCTCCTCTCCTGTTTCTACCTTCCCTCTCAATGGGCTCACACTGCGTTTGGAGCGGGGGGGAGGAAAAAGAGGGGGAGAGAGGTAGAAAGAGGCAGAGAGAAGAAGGGAGAGAGCGGCAGGCCTCTGGCTGTAAGGGAGAGTGCACCTGGATGGGCAGGCTTCCTGGACACGCTGTGAGGGGCTATTGTCCTGCATGTCAGCAGCCCCTCTCTTTTAATGGGGCCCGTATATCATCGTTCTGATTATGGCAGATGACTGGGACTTGGGGGAGGAGGGGTGGAGATGGTAGATCTGGGAGAGACGTACATGTGTGTGTGAGAGCGAGAGAGTGAAAGAAATAGAGTGTATTGGGGAGGGAGGTGGGATGAAGGAGAGGTTTGGGGACAGAGGCTTAAAAACGCAGGGACCCCCAAATCCCCCATCGACTGAAATCCTAGCACTTAACCCCAGCTATGGCATTGTGTGCTGCCGTGGGGATTTTTTCCTCTTTTTTTTTGTGGCCGTCATTCTTTTTAATGGACTCTCTCGCTCCATCTACCCCTCCCTCTCTCCATTCACCCGGTGGATTCTTTAGCTGAGAAAGTTTTTTTCTTTTGGTTTATGACTTGTTTTCCTTTCAGAGGTAGGAGGAAAGGAGGTGAGGGCCGGTCACCTGTCCTCTCCAGCCCCGAACACCCTCTCAGACCACAAACTGTTCACAGATTTCACAAAGGAAAGAAGCCTGGAGACCGCTGCACTGAACCGTCCTTTTCAACAACCTCTGTTAGATTTTTTGCATTCATACAAACGTCTGACAGTGAAAGGTAGCAAGAGCGTTACACATTTACCTTATAAAGTTCAAGGGCATTCGAAAAGTGTAGGATCTTAACAAATTCATATTTATATTCTAGTAAATTGTGTTTAGATTTTCAGTTAGGTTTTTTTGCAAAACAGTGAATTTGAAAATTCATCGATAATAAAAATTATTTTTTACATTTTTTTTAGCATTAAAATGATCATTTTGGTGAAAGAGCTTCTACATACTGGTGTTTTAACCATTACAGAAACATAAAAGAAGTTTTGTGGTAATTAACAATGCAGTTCATTTAGGGCAGCTGTGGCATAAACCAATTACATTGGGTGGTGGTCTAATAAATTTGTTAAGCACTGTGTGTATATATATATATATATATATATATATATATAAATATATGGCATAGTTTGTACAATTAAGCCCCTCAAATAACATGTACATTTCTTTTCCACTGCACTAGCATTTGACTGTTAAGTGTTTCGGTACTTCACTCTTGGAAGATCTGATCTAACTCAACAGCAGATCAAAGACTGGAGTGTTCATGTTTGGGGTGACTGAGGAGAGAGCGAGTCATTCCTTTCAAGGGGACAAATGGCAGCTAATTGAGTAGGTGTTGTAAGAGCTTGTCTGGATAACTTTCAAATGAGCAAAGGGTCATTTCCCCCATAATTAGCTACCTATGTTGGATTTTGTGTGGCGTGTGTCTGAGTCTGCGTGTGTGTGAGAAGGGGAGTGTTAAAGTTGTGTATATTTGGAAACATAATGTGTGTGTGTGTGTGTGTGAAACAGAGGGGAAGGCTAAGTTAAGCCCTTCCTAAACTCTTCCAGCAAATGCATAAATAAAAACGCTGACAGCTTAATTTTTCCTACCATCAAGAAAGTTTTTCTGAAATAGACATGACCACAAAAAGTCCTTATCAAGGTTTACTGACTGCAGATTTCAATAAACTAACTACAATGTTTGTTCACATTTACTGAAACATTACAACAACTAGTTTGAGTGTAAATGTGTGCCTGTGCATGTGTGCTCATTTCCCAGAGCTGATTAGGTGACAGCAGTCATACATCACCATGTGACCTGTGGTGCTGAATCTGGAACAAATGTTTACACAATTACATCTCCTGGACTAACGCGACGACCCCTTGCTTTCATCTTTTTTTTAAGAAAATCATTTTAATTATTGCAATAAGTATTAAACAATGACATACCAGTATCGTTATTATTTGGATTCTTTGAAAGTCTGACATTTCAACTAAAAACATTGCGCTGAAAGCTGGAAAAGCTGTGTGCACCTTTGCTGCAGACAGGATGGCATTACAGAGGCTATGTTTAGCTTAAGAAGCACTGGAGGTTCATTACTTTTCTGCACAGATGGAACTCTTCATTTCTTTAAATGCAAATACTATAGCCGATTGAAAAAAATCCCTGACGAATACCTATAGTAGATCATATATTATTATTTTTCCAAGAAAAATCACGAGGTGGTGGATTTACAGAGTGTGAGTGCATGTCAGAGGACTTCCTCTTTGGATGGAGGCAGCCATGTAGAGGGCAGAAAGAAACCTATAATCCCTCTATGCTGCTTGAATAGAGTCATTCTGAAAACAGTGAGTCAGTGTCCGCTCGCCGCTCGGTGCGTCAGATGAGAAGCAGTTAATGTGTCAGTAATTGGACAAGCAGTATATTTTGGGAAAAGCCCTTTATAAAAATATCCACCCATAGACTCAGGAGAGAGTGTGTGTGTGTGGCACACAGGCAGCACTCCTTACTGCCTGACAAATAAACAAACAAATAGAAAAGAGGTGGAGAGCGGCGGAGAAAGGAGGTAGAAATACCAGCTGTATTCTTCTGGTGTGTCTGGCTGGCAGCTCTCGAGGGATTGGCGGGATTAAGTGAGAGCTGCGGATGACATCACGGGTAAGGACGGCCGCTTAACTCGTAAAGTGCCCCTTCGGTTTGTGCATCTACGGGCCGGGTGCCAGAGGCAGGGTGTGGGCGAGGAGGGTGAGGGGGATCATTAGTGAGGTTTTATTGGAGCACTGGGGAGGAACCGCTGGTACATGGGTGCAGACGCACAGGAAAACAGGATTCAGACGGGCTATGTTGTGCAGCTATTTGATTGCTCCCAGACCCTCACTGCAGAGTGTGTGTGTGCGTGTGTGTGTGAGGGAGAGAGACAAACGAGTGTGTGTTTGATATGAGTGTGTGAGGGTGAGTTCTTACTTGTGTTTGAGGCCGATTCATATAAAAACTGTACGTGTGTTTGTGTGTGCGTGTTTGCAAGGATCTGTTGGCACGTGTGTATAATTGTGTTTTTATACATGCCCCTGCATGTTCATGCACGCGCCCTTCCTCGTGATGGAAACCAGAGATATCCTATAGCCGTGGGGGCCTGATCTGCGAGTGGGCTGTCCAATGACGTTTGCTCCGAGTTCCCATAAAATGCACAAGGCAAAAGCCAGAATTCCTTTTCCTTTTCGGTGCCACACCGCCCCCCTTCGCCTCTTTCTCCTTATGAACGTATAAAAGACGACAGCGAGGATATCCAGCGCTGGCTGATACAAATCCCACTCAGTCACCTCCAGATGGGATGGCTGCCTTTCACATTGAGAGCTCAGCAGTAGCCCGTCCTGACTCATTGTTTCACTCCATATAAAATGAAATCAACCACATCTTCTGGGGGTGGCTAAATACAAGCTACCTTTTCCAGTTACGCCGGAGCAGGCCGCTTTGAGTGATGTGCGACTGTGTCTTCTGTGGAGATTTGTCGCAATGAAATGGCCCATAATGACCCGAGTGGTGTTGGGTACATAAAGCAGTGCTAGCAGACAGTGGTTTGACACACTCTTTAGGATTTGCTCCGCCAGTGTGTCTCGTCACTGACAGCCTGGAGGAAAGGCTAGAGGAACTGTATCCTCTCCGTCGTGCCACGGCTAGGAAATGAGCCATTCACTGTGACTGCTGCTGTCGAGCCGTCTGACCTCTCAGGGCTCCAAGGCCCACTGTGGTCTCATAAAAAATGCCAGTCATAAAACAGCCAAGGGGGTAAGTCACTCTTGAGCTATTAGCTGGTGATACTGGATGAGATTTCAGTAGGTGTCAGGGTGTAAGATTAGGTAGGAGGTAGACTTGTGAGTCAGAAATGATAGATAAGCTGATGATTGTGAAAAAGTCCAATCACACAGAGGTGAGGTGAAGTTATTAACTTGATCATTATAGGGACTGTTGCCAGCCTTTTATTTACAATACCAGTGGCACAGCCCATTTAACACAAACATGCCTGTCCAAAAAGAACACGGTTGGCCTTAAAATTAATCTTAATAGTACCATTAGCTCACTTTCTCAAAGTTTGCATCAAACAAATTGCTCCCCACACACAGTCTCAAAGCACTAAATGCACTTGTTATCAATTGGGGGAAAGGCATTATTACCTATTAGCTGTTTTAATGGTGCAAACAGGGGCGCACAAAGTAAATACTGAGGTTTACGACTTCCCGTACTCGAGAACAGCATATGTTTGATTGTGGTTGCTAATGTTAAACTAATTAGGGGGTCTGAGCTGAAATACAGTGCAGAAACTTCATGTTCACTCATTTGTAACTACACACTGGTTAACCGTGCGCAACATGGGAGCATCCATGCTTGATAATGGCTTAAAAAACACATAATAATAGATTTTGTATTTGTATTTTATGGCTAAACACAATGAATCTGCCATTAGAGAGGAAGCAGGATAGGGTTTTCTTAGAAGATTGCTTCTGTATTGTGGATAAATGTGGTTATGCACAGAACATTAAATAGAAGCTTATCGCAAAAAACACATCTGAGGGACAATATTAGCCAGTAATGTCGAGATAAAGAAATAACATTGCATTTAAAAAAACATTAGTTACGACCTGTATTCTGAGCATTATTCTCTTCTTCACAGAAAGAAAAAAAATATTGTGGATAACATGTTAAAGCACATTACAGTATTTTTCCTTTTTTTAAATTAATATTATTGGGGGGACAAAATAGTTTGTCTCAGGGGAAAGGACATTTTAATTAAATGTAGTTGCTTATATTTAAAATGTTAGATTTTAAAAGTAAGTATTAAAAATTGAAAAAACACAAGTCCTCCAATAAAAATGTTCATATACAACTAATACAGCCTGGTGTGGCATATACAAATAGGTATGGCAGACAGTGATTATCATCAGGCATATTAATAACAATTTAGTTAGAACGTGTGACAGCAGGAAGGTGCAATCCTGAACATAATAAGAAATCCCACCCACGTATTAGTATTAACAGATTAGTATTATAACAGACTAAAACGTCTTCATTTCTATTTACAAAAGAATGCTGCGGCATGACTTTAATTAAACAAGAAATCTACAACTCAAGTTGTCTCTGTGACATAAGGTTTAATCTGCATGGATAAAAATCTATCCAGAAAAAATACAGATAAACAACCTTTTATATCCATATTAGGGATTTTTACTGCAGATCCTATATTTTTACGGGAAAAAAAACGCCTGCCCACAATAATGTTTCCATAAACAGATACAGTAATACTTGAGTCTCACATTATGAAAATATGGAAACATTCTTTTCTAACATGGCAATGCTCTGAGGTCAGGTTGAAAAACTGGCCTTATCTTAAAAAGCCATGGAGAGCCAATTCTTCAACTGGACTGGACTGTCTCAAGGAGAGTGTACGCTGCTGACAGAGACGGGGCAGGAACGTCTGACACGATAAGACGAGTGATGGTCATCAAACTAAATCAACTGCACACATCTCTCAATTTAACTTGGTCTTTAACAATGACATATTCCTGAATCTCTGCAGCGGTGCCTCATGGGAATATCAAGACTCTACTGGGGACATTTTATAGGTGACAGTGTGTGTGTGTGTGTGTGTGTGTCTGTCTGTCTGAATGCAGCGTACAGTATTAGCCGGGCGCCCTGCAGGAGTGACAGAGAAACAGTGCTGGCATTTATTCATGAACTAGTTTCCTTCAACAAGGAAAGAAAATGAGAAAAAAAAGACTCAACATAATTTCCAAAGCACTCCACTCAGCAGAAAAACTGCCTTGGTAGTATATCAGCTGACCCCTATCAAACACTCTCACACACACACATCCTATTCATCCTTGACCCCCCACCATCCTCTTAATCCCGTAAATGTTTTTACAACTTGGTCCGTCACTGAGCGCTCTGGACACCGAGGTGTTTACATTAGGCTAGCCGTGCTAGCTAGCGGCACTGAACACTGCGTGGTCGTCTATCAAAATGAAAGTGCTCTCATAAACATACTAATTAGGCCGTGCTTTATTGTTGTGTGGCCCACAGATCGTTAAGTTAGTGTAAACCAACATATTAACCTTTGATTAGGTTGGCTCTGCTAATACTGTGTCATCACTGCACCACATTTATCACAGCACTGAACACAACATTTGGCACGGGGTCAGTCACCTGTAGCAGGAATTAACTGCTCATTAATCATGTTCACATCCCAAATTACTATTTGGTTGTATTACAGTGGCATAGAACAGAGGTCATCAACTACATGTGTTCAAGGGCCAGACTTTTTCTGAGCAGACACTGTGGGTGCCAAATAAAGAACATGTACGATCATTGTTTGAGATTTTCACTTACTAAATTAACGCAATTTTTTAGTCTGGGAAATATGGAAGGATAACTAGATGATTAACTAGAAAATGCTTGTTATTTCGATCTTCATTGTTTTGGGAGTTACCTCAAAGAAAGAAATGCTGGATAGTCTGATACCAGAACACATTCTTTTCTCCTTATATATATATATATATATATATATATATGTATGTATATTAAAAAGAAATCCTTGAGAAAACTGCTTAATTGTCTCTGTTAGGCTTCTGTTTACCTTTTTTGTCTTTCTGCCTCTAACATTAGCAAAATACAGCCACATACACACTTTTTCAGACATCACTTCACTTATAAAAAGAACTGCCCATCCATGGCTGCAAGTTTCTCATGTTACCTGCTCCGCCACGTGATATGGCTAATTAGTGCCACTGCTGCAACCACAACCATGTGCATCTGTTATTATGAGGAATTTCAAGCTTATTTGCATTATTTTGCACGTAGATAGAATGCTCCTGCTAATCTAGATGTACCTAATCGGATACATCAGGCTGCACTGTGGAACATTTACACAGTAATTGTTGTGCATTTTTTTGGACATTCAAATATCTTGCACAGCACATTTCTCTGCTCCAAATGCAGCATGTAAGTGTCAAATATAGTAAGAAAATAGTGTCTAGATGGAGCAGCACATTGTGTCTCTGCTTTGTTTGAAACTTCCTCCTCACAGTGTTGCTAAGCACTTTGTTGTAAGATATGTGCGAGTGAAAAAGTGGAAACAATGACTTCACTGTCCTGTAACCAATGTTTACATTTGTGCATTTTACACCATTTATTTCTTTCCCTATTCCAAAATAGTTGGGACTTTGTTTTATACATCAAACAAAATGTGATAATTTACGATTCCTTTGTGACACGAATTGAATTGAAAACTGTGCAAACACTAAATTTTATGGTCAAACTGATAATATACTTTATATATATACTAAGATACTTTATAAATTCAGACAAACATTGTGGTGTATTCATGTGCTATTTTAAGAGCTCAGACATTTCAGACTTTAGATCTCTTTGATGCAAGTACTTCCCACATTCCCATCATCTTTTTGCAACATCTACCTTTGCTTACAGTTTGTCTTTGGGTTTAACTTCTGATGTCAGAGCTCGTGAATGCAGTACTGTCTGCCATGCAGCGCTGCAGCAACACAACACCAACAACTCAAACATACAGAGCACGCTGTATACATTTGGTCTTTTGTTTTCCACCCTGACTCAGACCGCAAGCATGACTACCCAGACTCCGCTTCCAGGTTCTGAATTGACCCCAACTTGGCCCAGAGATGATCCTGCTCTATGTATGTGGAAGACATCACCACTTTGTACATGCGTGCCTGATGAATTGAACCACAATTAGTAAGTTTGAGAAGGTGCTGATCCAAGAGGGCGGCATGAGTGACAGAAAAAGTGATGTAATGGATGAAACCCACAGTGCCCGGAGCAGACTGAACACCTACATGCTAAAACTAAACAAGAGAGCCGTGATGTGGCCACATCTAGGATATATATATAGTATTGTTGCATCTGATGTGACACAAGTACTGATGCACAATTCGTCATTGTTTGCAGTCGGGTAACCGACTTTAGACACAAATGGAGTTAGGGTTGAAAGACAACATCTATGGCAGTTTCTTGTTTTCAAAGCTAAAGCTCGCTTAAACATGATTGGCCAATACTACCTGGACTACAAACGGACTACAAATAAAACCCAGAACAATTAAGACACCAAAACCTGAATATGCAGATATCTGTTTATAGAGATTAATGAGAGATAAAGGAATGCTTAAAACTGACATTGTAATATGTCTGATTATTCATTATCAAATGTAAATGGTGCCAGAGCCAAGTACACAAATGGTTAGTCCTAATGTGGAGGGTTATTGCCCAAACAAAGCCCTGCTGCTGTCCATTTCTCCGTGTCATCCTCGGGTCCACAAGGGCCTCAGTCGAGGTCGCCGTCTGCTTGACGAGTTCCAGAGTCTGAACAATCAGAACATAAACTCAAGATAATTTCCCCCGACTCTATGATTATGTGCACACACTGCACAATGCCGGATAAAAATCGCATTTCAATCGTGTTCTCATGATTTATGTGAGCCATTATCAAGTTCACATCTTCCTTCCTCTAAACAATGAAATCCAAAAATCTATAGAGAGATTATGCTAAATCCAGAGGATGGTTTGGTGATTACAGTAACGACTTGAAATAGCACATAATGACAGACGTAGTGGAACAACATGCAGCAGGAAAAAAGCTTGAGGGAAGAAATCTTTCCGGGGACTATTATTGCTGACATCACACCACTAATGCTTTTTATGGACATCTTCATTATCCATCTTTGGCATTCACTTAGAGAGATCAGATGGAAATAATCCAGGTGGGGGAAAGGCCTTCAACTTCATCTTGTATGTGCTGGCAGGTGTGCATTATGTGAGTAAATGCATGCACAGGTATACTGTAGGTCAGTGGAAATGTGTGTGTGTGTGTGTGTGCGTGTGTGTGTGCAGAAGGAGGTAAACTCTGGGGCTGAGTGGATCTTTGCGTGAGTGTCTATAATTGGCGGCAGAGGGAGAATCTGTGAGCTGACATCTGCAGTTGATTTTTGGTGATAATAAATCAGGTTTCTTTCTCCGCTGGTGTGCTTCCACACAGTTCTCACTCTCTCTCGTCTGTGTCTCTCTATGTATTACACACGCTCTCTCTCTTCCTCTTCTCCTTCTCATTTCCTCGAGCCTGTGGAAACCCAAGGACTAGCTGTGCAGAGTTCCTGCAAAACTTTGGACTCAGCCTCACTTTTTGGGTGGCCACACAAGTTGAGTTGTGAAAGCTCCTTCCTGGCCAAAGCTGTAGTGGGAGAAAAGGGAAGGCGTGTAAAAAGGAGAGACCTGCTCTGTGATTATCAGCGAGTGGAGCTGGACGGAGACAATGAGGTGTGAACATGCCACACCTGAGGGGAGCACAGTCTGGCGAGACCAAAAAAACCTCGCATGGAGCCCAATTGTTGCTGACTGCACCTATCTCTACCATTCATGAAGGAATAATAGCAAAGGTTTGCCACTGAGCCATTTCTCTCCACATCAATTTCCTGTCTAGCCACAGCCTCGACACCAGATTTAGTGCTGAATTACTGCTGTTTTGATTATCCTCCTCCTTGTTACGTTAAACATGATCCGGAGTCAGACTGAGTGAAAAAATAAGGGAAAATCCTTTTGGAGTACAGTTGGTGAAGGTTTCTTTCAATACATATTCCACTGACAGTCACAGAATTCCTGCTCCGAAACATAATCTGTATTTCAAAAGATTACTAAAGGTAAATATCAAAACATTTTTGATTACTGTGTTTGGCATCTAATGAAGTCAACAGACAAAACAACCCAAATACATGTTTACTCAAAATGTTTGTCATATTCAATTGCATTATGCTCAGATGTGGCAAAGGAGAAAAAGGAAACATTTTGGGAGAAAGGCCTGTCTGAGTCTGAATCCTGTAACTGCCATAGTCACTGTGGAACTATATGCCTCACTCAAAGCCTAAATAAGTTGTTGCCTTGATATCCTGCATGAACGGGTGTTCACATGATTTCTTATGAAAACGTTTGCAGCACGATTCATATGATATCCCATGAAACTTAACACAGGACAAGCACTTTTATCAACATGTTGCAGATGGGACGATAGCTGTTTTAAACCCATATGGTCACTATGTTAACACTGCAACCGCTGTTTTGAACACAGTAATAATATTGTAAAGCCGTTAAGTATAGGCACTAAAAACATTTGCTTATGGTTAGGAAAAGAACAGGGTTAGACTTAAAACAAAAACACTACTCCAGGACATTTTTCTACATCACAACAACGGGACACAAACACCGGCCTACTGGTTTAAAACGTTGAGTACATTTGGGTCTTCCACTTTTCTGCCACCCGCCTGATAGCGGACTTATATGGATTTAACATTAGATATTTGTTAGCAGACACAATTCAGTGGGATACCTACCAACTCCAGGGCATAACTTTTCTTAGATAGAAATACCAAATACTTAACTTACATACAATGTTGACTATTCTTCCCTTTCTCACTGATTAATGTGTAACATGACGAAAAATCCAATGATGAACAATCAAACAAACACACCAAGCATATCTCAATACTGACAACAGAACAAAGCCTGCGTTAGATCATCGCTACAGAATAATTGCTGTAGTCACGAGGGTGTGAAGTATGAATATGAATGTGTCTATATGTGTTCAGTCTGCAAGTGTGAATTTATAAACAAGTGTGTCAAAACCAAGGGGATGGACAGAGTTGAGGTAATTTCTCAAGCCAGAGGGAAAAAGACAATTTTTGGAAGAAAAAAAAAAGAAACGGCCTTGATCATTGGACAACAAAACAGCATTCCTTCTGCACACTGAGGCTACAAAGTTTCCTTGGATCTTTTCCATTACAGCAGTTTTACACATGCAACTTCCTTCCTCGGGGTAGCCAAGACTAGACAGGTGAAATAATCAGGCTTAAAACCTGGCTGACCCCTAAACAGCAAGACAAAAAAGTCTGTGGTTGAATCAACAGATGCCTGTTGGAATGCAACTTCCAACCTCGACAAGGGAAGAGCGCATTTATTATACAACCCAGATTAAAAAAATCACATTTTAGAAAAGCATAAAAAGCAGCTAAACAGTGTGTACATAAAACACAACTTATAAATAAGTCTTGTAGAAGTCAACAGCTTGCACTCCTTGCATTTCCTTAGTTTCTCAGCAATACACCCACCAAGTGAGAAATCAATCGCATGAACGGTTGAAGGACAGACATACAAACATACAGAAAGTGCTTCCTTTTAAGTGAGACATTTTTTCCCCTTAAAATATAGAGAATTTGATAAGGGAGGCAATTTCTGATATCTTTCAATAAGATTTTACCTAAAGAGTAAGCTTAAAAGTGCATTACCTGATTGATCCAAAATCAGACCCCTTTCATTTATTATAAGATCATAAACTGAACACTAATTACCAGACAGAGAGGATACAGTGCAACCTCAGTTTCTATACATTGTTTCTTTTAGTGACTTCCTCAAATTGAGAGGGTATAGCTGTCTGTGTGCATCCAATCATCTTTTCTTCACAACCAAAAAGCAGCATCCTTGCTTCAGGCAACTGTAAACATCGGGCCTCAGCCTGTCAACACTGTTGTGTGTTTAGACATCTGTTTCGGCCGCAACTTCGCACTGATCGTCAGTATCATGTGGCTGCAGTCTGCAGTTACATCCGCACTCCCAAATACATGTTGTCTATTACCACATTTGGATCTAATTCTAAAGGAGCGTTTAGCGGTTGCGGTGGTGAAAGACCTATCCTCTCTTGTTGTTATGAAATTTGTAAGAGATGGTTAGCATCAGAGCATGCATGTGGTGCAGTGTTACGCAAGTAGTCATGTGTGCTCTGAATGATAAAAGGATACAAGCTGAACTGACAGAACACAAGTCATGTATCACCACATATGATTCAGTACAGTTGTAGATTCCTCTGTAACACAGCACTACTGTGTTTACACAAAAATTACAAGAATTTGCTATGAATTTCAGCCGAGGAGTTTCTTTAGATTTTATTTAACCATATTACCATGCACGACAGCTGAATTCTGGCACTATGACGAGATTACACAAGAAATGCGGGATCACAAAATCAGATGAAAATCCATGTTATCAGGATTTAAGTAATGCATTTGTGACAAAACAGCCTCCTACTGGCAGCTACATGCCTGGTTTAGGTGTGTGTGACGACTATCTTGATGACGGGAGGCGACAGTTCCTTCAGAAAAACAACGGAGGCTCCAAAAGAGGTTAGCAAAGGTTGTGCATTAGACAGTATTTTAGTGAACGGAGCCATGATACAATCTTAGCATGAAACTCTACAGTACATAAAGACTACACACAGAAAACGCTTCCCTTTTTCCTCTACTACGAGAAATGGTACTCATTAACATACATTCAGTACATCAAACTCACTAGCTGCACCACAAACCTCATCCCATACCTTAGTTTTTTAAATTTCACATAAGAAGAGAAATATATGACCTGGTCCAGTGTACCATTAAAGTA
>CAFUXE010000297.1:451871-485793 GCA_903364295.1 Serranus cabrilla | reverse complement strand
AAAAATGTTTATTGACCCTGTGACACTGATGTGCTCCAAAATGTAATGGGTCCTTCCTGTGCTCATGCTACACCCATCCACCAAGTTTTATAATAAGCGGGACAGTAGTTTTTCTATAATCCTGCTGACGAACAGACAAACACACTGAAACCAAGAAAACATGAAAGAAAAAATTCTGGGAAATGTAATGTTGATATAGTATTACTAATGATTTTATGGGAAGTTCATTCTGTTGACTACTTGGTGACCCAGGCAGGTTAAAACCACTAAAAAGAACGTTAAGTATCTCTTCCTGCCTCGGGCATAAAAAAGCCTCACCTGAAGCAACCTAAACTGTCCCAGTGAAGGTGTGGGAACCCAAACCACAAGCTGACATTACATAGCTGACAAATAAATAGCATGCCCTACCTCAACTCTCATCTAATTACAGGTATGGTTTACCAGCTACGGCTTATTAGTGTTTCCTTAGCAAACTATAAAAACTAATGACACCGTTTTGTTGCCTTGGTTTTCTTGTACCTCCCTTTCTTTCCATGTTCTTGGACAGAGCAGATTATTTTTAGCCCTGACTGGTGAGAGTTAAACACTCACAGCCAAAGCTAACGTCTGTTTTCTCCCTGGGTCAGCATTTAACATCCTGCAGGGTATCGCTTTGAGTTTTAAGACACCGCGGCTGCTTTGACTAAAAACTAGATGGAGCTTATTTGTAATAAAATGATACCTGTATGTGTGCTGTGGCAGAGTCTCTCACATTTCAGAAAAATAATCAACTGTATGTTTTGATGGGGAAAGGACGATACAGTTAAAACGCATGATATATTATTTCTAAATGAATTCACCACAGTGACCACCACAAATCCACCACAGTGTCTTCCATCCCAGTCCTCTTACAACACTACTCTGAGTACTTCTAATAGACTTGCTCCCCCTAGTGCCAGGGGCTTTAACTTCACTCAGACTAAATCTGCTTTGCCGTCTCTTGCTTTTGTGTAACAAGCCCGATTCTATCAAACATGCGTGCTTGTCATAGGTCATAGTTTAATATGACATTATAACATCGTTTACGGATTAATAAAGAGATTATAATCAAAGCTTCCCTCATTCGAAAGGCCTTCCTTCTTCTTTAATTTGAACTTTAAACCACGGCTGCAGAGTGCCAAATGCATTTAAATAACTTTGGCCAAACAGAAAGCCAAGGACACCATGTGAGTGATCAGAGACCACAGGCTTGTACTCAGTTTCACTGCCACAGGTCATACTTAAGCTGTGTGTGAGTATCAGGGTGTCCAGACACTAAAACAGGCTTGAATGACTTTAGTGCTGTCCTCAGGGCAGCCAGAGTGCTCTGACCTTCCTGAACACTTCACAGACAGTGCTGCTGAATACTTTGCACGCATGTTTATTAAAGTCCGGTTCTGCTTGGGTAGGAATGGACACAACACATTGGTAGGAAATAAAGAGTAAAGGTCATCATTTGTTGGAGTTAAAATATAAATGATTGTGAGGAATTTTCTGCTGCATGGTTATTATTAGACATGTGTTTTTGCATCATTTGTGTTTGCACCTGTACTTTGAATAAAAAAGGAACAAAACACATTAATTTCTCATGCAATGTTCACAGATGAGCTGTGTGAGCACTAAAAAAGCAGGTTTCAAAAATACATTTTACTGAAACATCATCGCTAAAAAACACAGGCAAGCAAAACTGTCACAGTCCTTTTGTCTAGAAAAGCATGCGCAGGTAGTCTGGAGTCCATTATCAAACATTCACCAGCATCCATTAAAACATCTTGTTTGCTTGTTTGTTTACTTGTCTCTGTAGAAGCCCGCGGGTTGTCACCACCTCGTATACATTCCACCCATTCAGTGGTGTTTCAATATTCACAATGATGTAAAACATGCACATCTAATATATTATTTAGTCATATTCCCCAGTAATAAAACACATTTTTGATTCTCTCTGGTGTGATCCCGACATTGTATTTCCATTATTTTCTCTTTAAACATTAACCATGGCTTTGTTGGGGATGCATTCCATCTTCTTCTTCTGCTTAAAGATTCAAATGGCCTGCTGCTCAGGATAGGCAGGCCGTAATGTTTAAACAGAGCTGACAGAGGAAGCAGAAGAAGGAATGTTTTGCCTAAAATCTGCTGAAAATTCACTTTCCCCAGGTCTCTCTCTCTCCCATTACAGCACAATGCTACGGCTGCAGTTTAAGGCTCGGTAGGTGCTGAGTGGGGACTTCTTCCCCTCTCAGGCTGATAATAACCTCACATAACACACACACACACACACACACACTAACACAAACACATACACATGTAGTATGGATTGTATGTTTACTGATCTATATTGGAAAATAAGCATCTATCCTACTTTTAAAGTAGAATTATATTTATGGTATTTTATATGTTAATGTATTTATCTATTAAACTGACTTTTTATATATTGATGAGGTTATGAGAATGGGGGGAATACCTGTTTATTGCAAATCTAGATTTAAATAATATGCTTTTTTATGGAGTCTAACTTTGGGGTTTATCTTATTTAATTCGATTTACTCTTTGATTATAAAGGCTAATTTTCCCATGTACAAATTTAGTTCTATTGTGAATTAGCATGAATTTAGTTTTGGTGGACTTGGCTGTTTCTGTGCACTTGCTTCATGGCCGCCACACTCAAACTTTCTGGCTTGTAATCGACGTGATCTGATTATATTTTACAGAAACATCATAGTCGCCTTTTCTAAAGTACTGCTTCTTTGCAGAAGTCTAAATATTACATTTTTCTGAAAAAAATAAATATATAATAAAGTAATAGATTTGCCTTTGTCTAACAATTTAAAGCCACATACTGTACTTGATCAATTACAGAAAATAACATTTTCATGCATGTGGCATCTTAAATGAATTCTGTGTTTCTTCAGAACATTAAGTTTAACTGTAGTGAAAAATGTTACTCATACCCTGAAATAGATCAGTGTAATAAGGGTGCAGAATAGCCCTTTTATTCCCCAACTGCATGGCATACAAGCTGACAAGTCAATTGATTCCTTTAACGCTTCAAATTAAATTAAATACTATAGTCTTGTTTGATGAATCCATAACTCAAATGATTAAACATCTTTTAATTTAGTTTGGATAACAGCTCGATCGAAAGTCATTTCAAAAGATGTGTTTTTTTTAATTACTACACTTAATCCACAAGGCCATCATATCAAAACAGATGAATGAGCCTGCCATTGCAATATATGTTGTATTCTTATAGATATTAGAGGGCTTTAATAGCAAACAAGCGACTTCACATTTTTTATTAAGAGTCAAATATACGTCTCAGGTCCCTGAAAGAAATCTGTAACCAAAAATGTATATTAGAGCTTATAGTTTACCCCAGAAATATTTTTTCAAAAGCTATGGATATTGTATGACCAAAGAGTGAATTCAGGATATTTTTATCTATTCTATGTCACCAAATCCTGTATTCTATGCCACAAAAAATATTCTGTGCACTGTAAAACAATGTTATTTCCTGAATCACTTGACTGAGACAGACCTTGAAAGTGTCAAGACCACCCTGCAGGTGGAAGAAAAGAGCCTTGTTATCCCAAAAGTTCCCATTCTGTTTCAGTGATTATAAAAGCCATAGGTCTCCTCCAGAAGTGCTGGATGTCTCCTCTTGCTGCTAGTCGGCTGATTGGCAAGCGGCTCAAAGCCTTCCTCACATGGTGTCCTGACTGAATCTGAATCAGACTCTGATTAGATCAAATTGCAGAGTGAAACCTGTGTACCCCTGTGTGCCCACCTTTGTATCTCCCCAGTGCCAGCAGTTAAATTGGACTTTTAGAGGCATGGAAGCCCTGACTGTAATTATATATCGACATATGGAATATTGAAATCTATGGGGTTTTGTATGTGTCTGTCGCAAGGACCTCAGACTGTAGCTGTCAGAGTTCAGCTCCTGCTGGCCAGCCACCAATTTAATCCCAGCTGGCAACAGAGAACAGTACAGAGGGATTCGCTGCAGCTGGAAATATTAATTCTTGGTTTTTCCTTGGAATAAACCTTTGCTCAAAGCACTATGACATTCATGCATGCATCATCAAAGGGACAGACAAGCTCATTTTACAGGCACTTAGTTGAGGGACAGCCACCTGACTGCCTGGTTAACATTACAAATGACAGACATGCGTCTCTGTCGCATCTGTCAGGTCAGGAACACGCTCAGGATGCGCTGGCTTTGCCACAACTCAGGCACAAAGAAGACCAAACTGAGTTTATAGCCCAGAAATGTTAACGTCTATAAGAGAAGATGGAAAAAAAGATGGAAAGGGGAGAAAGGGGCAGTGGTGTTCCCTCACTATAATTATTTTATTATAAGTGCAGCTCATTACCAGTGAAAGGAGACAGGAGGGTAATGAATGACACAAATAGACGTCCTCTAATGCTGACAGCTACGGCTGGATGAAGGACCGTCTCCTTGGGACAAAGACAGAGAGCAGAGGAGTGTGTGTGGTTGTGTGTTTATGTTTCGAGCAGATATTGCTTTACTTATGGGTCTTAAATTGTATTCTAACCAAAGTATACTGTAAAAAAAAAAGTATTACAAAGCAGATGTTAAAATATTAATTGTTGGTCATCTGTATGTCTCACAAGGGGGGGCACTAAGGTAAGGTAAATGAGTTTAATGTCTTCAAAAGCACAGTAATAACTCTGCATGTGTGTGTATTCGCATGCTGTGCAGGTGCATCAAACTGTGTGTGCATGTAAAGGCAAAGGAAAGTGAGCCATAGGGAGAAACTGAAAAAAAGGAGACAGGAGTAGAGGAAAAAAGATGATGATCATTAGCTTTTGATGGATCTAATGACCGGGTGGATTTATGTAAAGCGGACCCGGATAATGGAAAAGAGGCGAGAGGAAGGAGAAAATCATTTAGAAGAAGAGAGGAGGAGGGGGGCTATATCAATAGCATGCTGAGGGGCTAACGACAACAAGCTGAGAGGCATCATGACCAAAGATATAGATCAATAACTCCTCCATTATGTTATGAAGAACAGGGAGATGAGAAGAGGAGGGGTGGTAATGGAGGAATAATTTGCCTGATAAATACACAAAGGAGAAGAGCGCGTATGTGTAGCGGGGTACTGACAGGGTCACATAAACAAGTGGCAGCATCTCTCCCCAGAGGACCAGCAGTGATGATGAGGAGAGGAGGCGCCGCTGGAGTCTAGAGGGGTGAACGGCGGGACGCGCTCCAGCAGCATCTCTCTCTTGGCAGGTAAAAATAAAAGTCAACAGGAAAGGGCTGGCGCTCGGGTGCCGGCGTGATAGCTGCCATCCGTTACGGGTAAATTGAACTGTCAACCCCTCCGTGTCATTTCCACGGCTGGATGAGAGGGAGAGGCAAAGGCAGAGAGAATTATGGGGGTATTCACTAGGTGATCACAGTGTGCAGCGGGAATGTTCCGGCAAATTAACTCCCGGCGGAGAGGGGGAGCGATGTTAGGGCTGTCAGAGAGATAGAAGGATGGGAGGATAAACAGGCAGAGGGGAGGAGAGAAAACGTTTGCCAGTATGTTTTGAAAAGGTATCCACCCTGTTTTCTTTTGCTCAGTTATGGTGTTAAAACACATTTTGTCAGTGGATGCATTTGGTTCATGTTAGCACCCTGCGTGCAGCTAAAACATGACCATTGTTTACATTCTACCGGTATGAATGCCAAAGCTGGGCTTGCTGTGTTTACAGAAAGCGGTGTAGCTCCAAAGCTGATTGCATGTGATTTGAGATATACACTATGTGCAAACGCTAAAACATTTAATCAGTTTCAGTTAAAGTTGGCCACCCGCTGTCATTTTTGACACGCACGTGTGCACATCTATTATGGATTAGCCTTTATGGCCACATACACACAGACATCCTCTTAAAGCTGCAAAAACACAAATTCAGTTTAAGTTAATGGCACAAAGCAGACTATACAAAATGTGGACCTACTTCTGCCTTTTTGTTTTTTCACTGTTAATCTGCATGAGTGTGCATATGCACCAGTGTTACTTTGCGCACTCAGAAGTGCACACAGCTCCTCTGACTTTTTGCCCCCACCTCTTACTTAAATATTTATAAAGATTCCTATTATTGTATTAACTATTTATTGATTTATAATTTAAAAGATTTATACTGGCCTCTAAGAACCGCAGGAGCGAGTCTTTCCCCTGTAAGAGGTATACATCCATGGCCATTTTTTGTCTTTTAATGTTAAACCTGTGCCCGTTTGCCTCTTGGCATTCAGGAACAGAAACATACAGTCACAGAGAGTGAGATAGATAGGGGGGAAGACAGGGAGAGAGAGAATGACCAGGAAGGACAATCCAGCTCAATAATGGTCCTGCTCTGGAGCAGGTCACGCACTGGCAGCCCAGACAGAGCCTCAACAATGAAAATGTATTGCCTTGCGCCATCTCCTATTGATTTACATTTTAAAACTCTTTGGATGTAAAGTGCTCTTCTAGAGGGCTTCACCTCTGGTGTCAGTGGAACGAAATCTAGACTGAGTGCAAAGGGTACGATGCATGGCCCTGACGAACCCACTGGCATTTGGCAGATTTCTTCCAAAGATCAGGAATACGCATTAGGATAAAAAAGGCTTAATAATTGTCAGTTGTCTTTAGGGTTAGGCAATGTCCACTGAACTGAAACATCACTATAACTGAGCAAACAGTGATAATGTTCAAATTCAAATTAGAAGTAAATTAATCAATGTTCAGGCATCTTGTTCGCTGTGCACCCTTAGTGCATAGCCCTGTCTCTCCTTTCTACTATGCTGTTGGTTCAGTTCATATCTACAGCTGTAAGAAACCATTTTAACACTGGCATTACATCATCATTTGACATGAGCATAATGTGAACTTCAATTCAAGAATAAGGACATGTTTCAGCCCTCATTTTTCACCACTACTGTTTTAAATGTCAAATTACTTTTAGCACAGCAGTTTGTGGGGGAAAAACAATCTACAAATTCAGTGACAAATTAAAGGAAACACTAATATCAAGTGTCTTAGTTTGGAGTCAGGCCACCATGAGCTTCCAGAAAAACTTCAATGCCAAGTCTTTAGTACTCTACTGGAAGAATGGACACCATTCCTCTACAGGATAATCCCTCATTTACACAAATGTTATTTCAGCAGGTTATCTCATTGAGATCAAGATCTCAACAGATAGATGGATAACTGGACATAAAACGAAATGTGGTGTCAAAGACAATCACTGACATCACTTAACGGATTTGAAGATGAAAGCTTTATATTTAAAATTTGGTTGTATAGAGTTGGTGGTGGAGAGCTTCGTCTTTCACACTGGCCCAAAATCTTCCATATATGTTCAATTGGGTTGAGATTAGGTCTGCAACAACGAATCGATAAAAACGATAAAAATCGGTTATTAAAAGCGTTGGCAACCAATTTCATTATCGATTCATTGTGCTGCATGATTCATGCATCACTCGCCATGATGTGGAGCCGTTCACTTCACCTGCAGAGCTTTGTCTTACCAGCCTGTACAGGTTGCATGCAATTAGTTCGGTGTGCACGCACACGTGGGGGTGGGACAAAAAAACGGAAAAATGATCGAGCGATTAATCAATTTTTTAAATAATTGTTAGTTGCAGCCCTAGTTGAGATTGGTGACTGTAAAGGCTGTCACATTTTATTCACATCACTTTAATACTAAACGATACAGTGAGCCCAGTGCACGGAAGCATCTGCATGTGATATGCTTTTCCACACTTTTGAGGGTTTTCCTTCAAATTGTCCCATCTGTATATTTGCGTGCACAATAGCCTATTTAACACAAGCACAGAAGTAAGAAAAACAGTATTCTAGTTGACACAAATGTAGCAAGTGAGTAATTTGTTCTCTCATTAGAGAGGAGTGTGAGGACTTCCTAAACCAGACAAGGGGCAGATTCATCATAATTCAAGGGCTCCATCAAAAGACAAGAGATGGGAGGGAGGGAATAAAAGAAGAGGTCTGATGAGGAAGGATGCTGGGGTCTAGGAGTGGTGGGCTAGGGTAGGAGGGACGGTGCAGAGAGAAAGAAAGGTGTTGGGAGTGAAAAGCAGAGCTTGCTTTTATGCGGTGCCCGGTGAGTGACAAGGAAACCATTAACGGAGTAGCACTGGCCAAAGGGATTAAGTCCACACATGCATGGCTATTATTCAAGCTAATTAAAGGCTCTTTTTTCTGAGAGGCCAGGTTTACCACTACAACAAAGCCAGCAGAGAAAGAAGCAGGAAACAGCTCAGCTCATTTTGCTTAGCTGGCAAATCTTTAGCATACGTTGATCCAGGAGGGACAATGACTTGGACAATTTGGAGAAGCTTGTCTGTGCTATGGTAGAAATCTAATAAATGCCCTGTTCCAAAGAACTGATCGTTTTCTCTTTCATTCAATACATTCTCATACAATATGTTCAGGATGCTGAGATTTTTCGTGCCTCGCTACACTAAAGGGTAGGTAATCAACTGTAACACCTCTCTTACTCTGCTGGAGGGTTTAAACTCAATAAAACATAACAGATTTCACACAAAACGGCATAGAATTGTAACGATCACAGATCTGCTGAATGGGAACATATTAAATCACATGTATCAAGAAAGAAACAGAACTATGGTTGATAGCAGTAAACTATATGTGGGTAATCCCTTCAATTTCAATATATTCTACAGCACAGGCAATTTAAATAGTTAGGAGCGTCTGATGAGTTCAGATCAGAGTGAAGGGCGACTATGGTCAAGCTTTAGTTTCTACGGAGACACATTAGTAAGAGATTTTGTTGAATTTTGCAACCTGACCAGGTACTTGAGGGTCAGGGCCTACAGTCACACACCTGTCTCACAAGAAACCCTATAATCAGACCCAACCCTGAACTTTCCCATGCTGACTCTTGTGTTGGCTGGGAGCTGGAACCAGCACAAGGAGCTGGAGGCAGCAAGCTACAGGTGCAGCTAAGTGAGTTAATAAAGAGCATGATAATGAGTAAGTATGTGTGGTAAGAAATCATTATTTTAAGGCTTGATTGGATAGTGTGATCCAGGGAAATAATTGACCCTTGCATTTCAAACTGACAGAGCAAAGCAGGAAAACAGATACATGTGGATGGAATATAAATGGACACCAGCCATTTTTAGAACATACTGGATGTTGGCTGACCCACAGCACAAGTATCTGAATTGGTATCAGGAGGGAAAAGATGGCATCGGAACATCTCTAATTTAGGTTTTCAAGGTAATCTGAAATTCAACACTAGTAACCAAGAGCACTGATTTAACAAGTTCCACCACAGACTCAGCCTGTCAATCTAGTCCAAAAGTAAAGGAGACGGCAACTCATGAACGTCCTGTGAGACACAGCCTGCCTCTCCCCAGCAGTGGTGGTGGTACAACAGTGGGATCAGGAGAGGTTCTGTCCCCAGTGGCTGTAAATGGCTGCCAAGTATCTTTGCTGGGGGGATTTCACCCTAACAGCTCCTTGGAGACCACTGAGGGCCTGCTGGCTTCTCAACAAACAGGAGCTTTACCAATGCAGACAGCTCCGGGGACGGAGGAGGGATGTGGGAGAAAGGGAGGGAGCGACATCACTTTACTGGTTTTACACCCACGCACACGCCACAGCGGATCAGTCAGTCGGGATTGCACCTGACACTTGACATGCAGCCCAACAAAGCAGACAAGCATGGAGGGATGAGAGCGAGCGGGAGAAGGAGAAGGGCAGAGGGAGAGGATGTTAGAGCGCTGTGAATGATGGACAACAAGCTGATGGGAAGAGGCGGGTGTAATGGGGTGTGAAGTGGAAGACCTCGAGAGACAGCGAGAGAGACCATCTGCCTGTCAGCACAGCACACACTCTCGTCTTCTTCTGCCTCTCTCCATCTTCTACAGTCTCACTTAGTCACTCACTCACGCAATACACTCACGCACGCACACACACACAGAGACTACTCATGTCAGGAGAGATAAATCAGCAGTAGAATCCCTGTTCATCTCCTTAACTAGCTGACACCTGTTGGAAAAAGGCTGCCAGTCACTAAATTGCCACACCTGAACGGTAGTTAAGAGCTAAATGCAACAGTAATAGGAGGAATTAGAAAAATAAATACTGCTAGAAATTGGATTCAACTAGTTTTAAGGAAATTGTCACTTCACTTTATCCATAAAAGGAATTATACATTTATATTGATATCTGGAAATGGTTTCCAGCATTACATTATGTGAATAGCTGGACTTTCCTCATCTATTATTGGTATATATGACTTTCTTTGATATGCCATTAACTCATTTCTTAGGAAAATGAATTGACTTGCAACCTTTGATTATGTAAAGTACTGTAAGGTTTTACTCCACCTAGTCACTGCAAATGTTGCACTTATCTGTGCCAAATTTAACACTTGAGACATTTGTAAATTATCTTTTGTAGAGTGGATGAACCTATGATTTTAAGGGTAGGAACTCTGTTGTCTGTTTGTACTCTTAATTGTGGTGATGTATATGAAGCAATATCTGTTAGAGAGCAGTTTTTACTCTAGGATGGCAGGTGGTTATTGGTGGAGGCGCAGGGTCAGCTTCAAAGGAGTCAATTTCAACTTCTTTTCCTTTTTGTCTTGACAATGTTAATAGAGTAAATAATGAATTAATCCATGTAAATAAATGTGAAAATGACTCGATGCTGACACAAAAATACATTTCTATATCATGTACTGACAGACAGTAGTATGTATTAATGTATGATATGAGCTTGATGAGTTTTCATGATAACATGTTGCATGTGCCAAATATTATGTATTGCTATGTTGTTATGATGCTTCATAGTGATAATGTTAAAGTATAAAAAGGGGCCAGCCAACAGGTAAATGTCCAAATAGTGCTTAAAATAATTACATTAACTTTTATTAATCTATTATCACAATATGCATTGACTGAAGCCTCATCATGCAGTCTGAAAGACAGTCGTCCCGGTGATACTATTTCTTCTGTTGGTGCAAGAAGAGTTGTTGTTTATTGCTGAGCGAGATGCCCACATACAGAGGGGAGACATGCAATAGTTCTCCCATCTGCCCTGTTCAACCATCCATCCATCCATGGCTTCTTCTGAGGAGTCTGTTTTTGTTGCCTAATTACATCTCTCTACCTTCTGTTTGGTCTCTTCATCCGTCTATCTGCTGACTCTCCCTCTCTCTAGCCGTGATAAAAAACAGTAACACAGGAGGGGAACCAAACTGCTTCTTAATTTTCCCTGACAGCCTCCTTTAAACACACGGGCCCAAATCCACACTCTAATTGAAAGCACATTCCTATTCCAAACAAATTAAGCACAATTAAGGCCCCTGAGTTATGAGTATCTATCACTGTGCGATGTTTTTGTAAAAATCACTGCGCTCTAGATCAAAGTCTCTCGACCCCTCAGCTTAATTGCCTCATTAAGAGCTCCCTTCTTTGTGCTACGGGCTTCATAAATACAGGGTCTGCTCGTTTCATTTGGGAATTACACTAAAAGACGCCCCTTAAACTAATCGCTTCCACGTTTTCAATAAAAGTTCATCTGTTTTTAGGTAGAGAACAGAATGAGATTTTCTTCCATTTATAGAGCATAATTTGCAAGGCCCTTTTAGCTCAGAGTGTGATATATCATTTCATTGTGTCTGTGACAAGGCACAAACCTGTAACCGTGTTTAGCTACTTTATAACACGTTTTAAAAAGGCTTCCTTAACATTTCAGAAAGTATGGTAAAAGTAAAAGAAACTGCAAGAGCTCATAACCCTGGATGCATTAGCTTTAGGGTCTTAGGTGTGGCATTTGACACATCATAGCAGGTGACAGGAAGAAGGTGTCACCACCAGGAACCAGCAAATCACATGACAGGAAGATGATTGTGTGCAGCTGAAAACGGCTCCCCCGCTCCCATAACCTCCCTCCTTCTCCTCATCATCACAAAATGCCATCCGAGCATGGCTGGCTTTTAATTTAATCTTATAAATGAGGTGCGCACTCCTAGACAACATGCTGTTCCAATTTGAAATGGCTGCTTTATTGGGGGACAGCGACACAGGGGAGGGGGAGAGAGAGGGAGAGAGAGAGAGACAGGGAGAGAGAGAGAAAGAGAGAGGAGGGGGGTTTGAAGAAAAAAAGAAAGCCAGGGGAAAGACGGTGGTATGGAACATTTGTTAGTAATCCAATTCCACATACCATATGGCTTCATTACCATTATGCGGGAGAGAAGACTTCAGTCAGTCTGAAAATAAAGACCTACTTAGCCCCATCCAAACTGACCCCAAATGAGACATGTTTGTCTCCGTGTGACAGTGTTAGTGTTATTGCCCTGCTCTTGCATTCTTTGTGGTCGGTTTAGATTGAGCCTGCAGCTGTGCATGGTTTCAATGTGTGTGTATGTGTGCGCGCACGTGGCTGCCTGTGTCTGGGTGTGTGTAAGATAGGGATCGGGCGGTTTCCCAGTGACTGATTATTACGGAAGAGAGTCCTTAGTCATTACTGCAGAGAGAGAGAGAAAGAAAGAGAGAGAGAGGGAGAGAGGAGAGAAGGCCCATAAGCCAGCTCCATTCAGATGTGAAGATGACTGATAATGCAGGAGCAGCAGGACCCCTCGCTGGGTTCATTGGCCCCTAAGTGCTCCTTTGCTGAATGTGTCCCTTATCTTGCCCTGACAGCAGTAATAGAATATGCATAGCTCTATTAGCATACAAGGTAATGGCACCCTTGAGGGAGGGCACTGACATAAAACTTTAAGTAGAAATCAAAACATTGGTGAAGGCAGAAGCAGAATAAAAGGGGTTATTGTCACCCAGTGCAAACACGGCCCGAGGCCTCGACTGTGGCTGCGTGCAAGGTATGCTCCTTTTACGCTTCCATGCACATCTGTCTGTACACACACACGCTCTCACACACGGATACACAGAAAATTTAATAAGGTTGGTATACCCATACATACAAATATGTGTCATTTTATCATAAACTGAGAACATGTTACATATTATGTGCATATTTTGCACACAGGCACGCATAAACACACTCTGAATCATCCTTCTCAGGGCGTCTCAGTAAATGAAATGAAATGGGGTGCAAAAAATGGCAGCTTACCAGCTCACCTCAAAGTCGTCAAATAAAGGGGAGTAGAATTTAAGGGAAGAGAACAACATTTGCCATTTTCATGAACATTCACACAGTATAACAGACCTGAGAAACCTCAAAATCTCTGCTGAAACGAGCTGTAATGAAAAGGCATTTGGAAGAAATAAAACAGCCCTCAAAAAAGGTCTTTAGAGAATTTTGGCTGACACAAGAGGCTGAGAAGAGGTCAGATGGGAAGGCGATGGGTAAGGTAGGGTGATGAGAGGTGATTATCTAACTGTAGTTTCCAAAGCCCATAGCCGCAGCTATGAAATTTCGAATCAAAGCAGGTCAGACAAACAACACAAGGCTGTCTGCAGAACGAACATTCAGCATAAGAAAGCAATTTACTGCTCCTCACACGTCAACCAAAAAATTATACAGAGGGAGGCCGGGTCCGGTGAGAAGTCTAATTTAAGCTGGTGAGGCAGACCAGGAGAGTGTTAGCAATTCCACGTATTAACTTTTATTAAAGATATTAACCTTGAGGAAGAGGCTGAGGAAGCCGTGTCAGAGGAGGTTAAGAATTAACGCCACCAGGGCAAGCAGTTAAAGAAGTAGAACGCTGCTCACGTACCGCACAACCTCCTCCTTTTCTCTTTTCTTTCTTCAGCTTTGGTAAGTGTGCAAAACAAAATCAACACTAATAAGGCAATAATATCAGTAATTGCATCCTCAATTGTAATTATGGTGATTATGCAGTCCTCTTTGATATGCAGTTCTGCTCCACTGTCGATACGAGCCATATGTGAACATGGGACAATTATGCTAATCATTCCACATCCAAGCATGTAATTCCAAAGTGAAATAAAGTTCACCACCTTGAGTAGGAACGCCCAATGAGGAATGCCCCCCTATGTCGAAACTTTACGGGCATTAGGAAATAAAAAAATAAGACATTTTCGGTCAACAGTGTAGGTCTTTGAAGAGGGAAACTCAAGAGCGACTGACCAGTTATTGACTGTTTAATGTTAATCACCATGAAGACGTAGGTCTGATATCAACTATAGAGCAATGTTGACGCATTCCAAAATACTTAATATTATAAGGCTGGCACATAATTAGACTTGGCCCAACTTTTATGGGCCATTTTGGCCCCTGCTAATGGCTCTGTGCTCGGACTCAAACAGGCCAATAAACCATAGTCTAGCATTGTAGTCTGGGTATTATTAAAAAGAGGCAGACACTATTAAGAGCCATCAAATCCATCTCAAACTGGGCAGCATGATTTCTTTGCTGAGAGACCGGTAAAACAAAGAGACAGCCTTTTCTAATCTGTGGTTTATTTAATATGTTTATTGCATGGGTGGCCGCTTTAATGAGCAGTCTCTGGGCTACATCTCTTCAGGAATATAACAGATCCGTTCCAGCAAGAATCCACCAGGGCAAATACAACACAACAACTGCGTAATGTCAAAAATATTTTGTCTCCATAGTAACCCCACAGCATTCATATCTGCGGCAAATGTTCACTGAAAGTGGATTTTTCAACATTCACTTCAGGCTGTGGGGTCCCACTGGTAGGTTGCTCCCGCTGGTTGGTCGGTTTAGTTAAAGATGGATGAAAGTAGAGCAAACACTGTTCTGACTTCCCCTCTGGTCTATACAGATGGTTTGGCAGGGTGACAAGACAAACTGGGCCTGGCATCAAACCTTAACCTCTATTTCATGGTGGCTTAGCACTTTCTCTCTCACTAGATTACACTTGCTGTGTTAGGAGGGTCCAGCCCTTCAGACTGATTTACCAATCCAATGACCAATCCATTTTGCCAAATATCATTGTGGAGAGCTTTAAAATGAGACCAAATAAGAACGGATCATAGGCACCGCAGTCCAAGTCAATCCACAACTTTCTTTATTCGTTGCAACTGCAATTCATTTTGAAGGTGTGGCGTTAATGTCAAGAATGATCTGTTGATTAGATCCACAACTGCTACATGAGTGTGAGCTTGACTCAGAGAGCGTAAGCTGTGTAATGTGATATACGTTGTGCGAATGGCTGTTTGAGTATGAGCTTCTCTCTACATGGTCTTTCCTCCAGGCCCAGGATAAAAGCCACTAACACATAAAGTGCACAGTGCACACTAGACATGCACAAAACACATATCTTTTCAAGAAATGGGACCAGAGCCTAGGATTTCCTGGATTTCTCTGAGGGCCTCTTTCTCCACCACATATACACATGCATGAGCAGCCGCACAAACCACACGCACACACACGCGCACATAGACAGATTCAATCAGCAGAGGGACAGGCCGTGGAATGAGGTGACTTATACTGGTCTATTAACTGTAGTGGGAGAAATGTGATGGTGCTTCAGTTTCATACTGACCACAAGCCAACAGTAGAGATTTAAAATGTGTTCATACTAAACAGGAAGCACAATTTTTGTGCGCCACAATTACATACAAAGTCAATACACAGATACACATTTTCGCCACCTTGCACAAATCAGCCACCATCAGACCACATGATAAGTTCTGGATATTAGAGCCTGACCAATATGGACCAATGCCGATTTTAGAGGGGGGAAATTCATCGATAACCCATACGGTTCCCGTATGGTATACTCTTTAAAAAAAAAAGAAGTAAAAATTAATCGCTAACACAATTTCTTTACCATGAGCAAAGTTAGTATCAACCTAAGCACTAGCTGCCTTTTCAAGAACAATGTATTTTTACTTCTCTTTGTATTTGTTCACAACACGTCATAACAAGCACAGTAGCATTTTAAAAACGATACCTGATAGTGGAATAACAACTTCTCTATGCATGTACACTGAGATGCCAAAAAACACAGGGCAAATTCCTCAAAACGTCAAGCTTAATTCCTTTATATTGATAGGCGAGCCTTTCAAATGCCAGAAGATTAGGTCTAGTTGACGTATATCATCATAACTGGTCAGTAGTCACTGGAGAGAAATAAAAATGACAGAAAACACTGGTACTGATTTTCAAGTGCTCATCAGGTATGTTGTTTTTCTTGAGATGTATTTTCAGAAAGGCAATACATTTTTTTTTTTTTCAAAAACAATGTATATTTATTATATCATTTTTAAATGTGTACTACTGATTGCTAAAACAAAAATCAAAAGAAAAAGGAAAAATACGAGGTACCCACACCTAAATATGGCAATAACTTCAACTGCCATGCCAGACTTTGTGACAGTCGCTACATCAGTTGAGAAAATATATAATGCTTTCACTACATACTATGATAAAACAAACAAGGTACCTGCCATAGATGGGCCTTTAAGTTTGTCTGCCCCTCTAACGTTCTCTCTCCCTCTTCTCTGACTTATTTATCAAAACCGCTGGTGTCCAAAGGGGATTCTACCCGAGCACAGCTATGGCTCACTTAACCATGAGATTGAGTGGAGTATGCATACACACAGAAGGTACTATTTTGATTACTTATTACTTAACCTGTAATGTATTCTGCCCCCTTTTTGTCTGCATGTCCTGCTCCCCCCACCACCACTGCTCCCCCCCAACCGCCACCCCCCTAAATAAATGGAAAAATATTCACTGCCCTGGGCTACTGCTGAACTTCTCACTCTCTGCATCCAATTTGAAGCGGAGCTGCTGTGATGTCACTGGAGCGTCCAAACAGAGAGAAAGAGGAAAGGGGAGGATGCCGGGAGGGAGGGAACAAGGGAGAAGAGCTGGCAACCTTCAGACCTCCAAGGTCACACTTCTTAACCCCACTGCTAAAAATCCAATAACACTTTATGAATGTTTTAGTTAGAAGTCGTTAATGCAGCCGAGCATCTGTTTCGAAAAGAATACAAATGAGGTGCTGTCTTGCTCTGCACTTTCCCAGCTTCTCTCACACACACACATATACACACACACGCATAATGCCTCTGGGCAAAACATCCTGATGTTCAGGGGAAAAGTGACCCCTAGGACCTGGACTCCACAGTGCTAAGCCAGAAGCATCTCTTTGGATTTGACTGGCCGCATATTTAAAATCACTAGTCAGGTTAAACATCTGGCCCTTCATATTCAAAGCTATGCAGCAACAGTTACAAACCATCTTGCTGGTTCACATTACCTCTTACTGAAGTTACAGTTCAAGAAAAAAGGCTCCGCTATGTATTGACTGTTTAACAGCAAATGTTAAAACGAAAAAAAGTTCAGACTTTTCCATTATAGCATATATATACATACATTGTTACATGCACTAAATGTGTGCCAGGTAGCCAGAGAGTGAAAGAAACTTGGCCTCAATGTCAAGGTCAGCTGAAATATTCTTGGGTGAAATCATCCCAGAGGTTTCAGTGGCACAGGCTTCCAGCAGAGGTCTGAGTACTGCAGACCTCAGAGTGGATTAAGTGGTAGACCTATATTTCCAGATAGAACGGTCTCTCAAGCATGACTCAATACCAAACAGTCCCCGACACACTCTGCAAGCTACATGCTCGATTCAATTGGTAAAAATAAATTCTATACAACACTATAAGAAAGCCTACATTAAAGGGGGGAGCTGGTGTTTGTGCGTCTGTGCGTGTATTGTGCACACGAGCCTCTCTGCAGCACAAAAGTGAGTAAGAAGGCTCGGCAGTTTAAATAAGCCAACAGGGTTGTGTACCCTCCTATTTACCCGCGTGGGAGCTTGTGGTCACAGGAGAAAAGGCCACGGGGAAGAAGGGAATAGAGGTGTCGCAGTGGCCATGATGATGATGGAGTGTCTACAAATATGACTCCAAACAGGGTCATTTTGATTTGGCGGCAATACGCAAAGGCTGGCCCGTTAACTCCTGACCTTTTGAGTGTGACCTGTGGGGGAGGGGTCTATCCGCCAGGAGAGGACAGAAAGAAAGGGAGAGAGAGAGAGGGAGAGAGAGAGAGAGAGGGGCTGTGCAGTGTCAGGCCCATTATGACCCGCTAAAAACTCGGGCCGCTCTCCAGCGAGGAGCCATCCATCATCCGGGCCTCTCTAATCAGCATGTTTGTCACTGTAACTAAACAGTGGGCTGAGCCACATCGCCACGCTATTGGCCCTGACAGGGAGAAATAAATCTGCTGCCGGCCAATGGGCTGCAGGCAGCCGAGCGTGACAGGAAAGGTGACAGACTCTTGAGGTCTCAACTAGTGCGAGATTAAGGGGAACTAGCCCAGACTCCTGGGCGGAGGAAACATTTGAACAGTTTTACTGGTCTTTAGGCAGCAGTCGGGGCTGGGGCTGCAGTGGCGTGGGTGTTGAAAGTGAGAATGCCTTTGTCCCCCTCTCGCACAAGACAGGTCCATTTGTTCAGTTAGGAGGAACTCTGGTTCTCTTTGTAAAAGGTAACAGATAGGTGTTCTGTTCGCTTTCCCCATGACATCTCAGGAGTGAAAATCCTTTCTGTGGGGGTCACACAGGATTAATCCTGGCTCTTCAGGAGAGATTGCTTCTCTAAAATAACACGGTGGATTACAGTTCAGCGCAGATGATATTACCACAAATCCATAATCATCACATTGTTACCTTCAGAATATTTTTAGACTGAACATCTTTGGATAATGTGTAATATTATGACGAAATGTCCAGTAGGTAACCATATATTTTACAGATATTAGGGAGGGAAAGGATTTCTCAGATTACCATCCCTCTAGTTTAACTGAAACAAAGGGCCCTCTGGAGATATTACTTTTGGGAAAAAAATATCACTGTGTTTACTCTGTCTCTGCATAGGCAATCCGGTCCTTTGAGCCTGCTTACTGTTGTTTTGTTTGGTTTTGTCTGGCCCCTTGCTTACATCTCAGCGGGCGGGCTGTACACAGAAGCTGAAAAAGCTGCAGTTATTTGACCACTTGGAGCAGGGACCTTTTTTCCACTCACAACAGCTAACAGCCCCAAAAAGAGGGAAAACAAAATTTCCCTGACGATGCAATGCCGTTTACTACCAGCAGCTTGAAAAAAAAATTCTGGGAAATCTCAGGAAATCACAACTGGCACTGTTATTTTGAAGGTTTGATGGCTTATATCATAACATTGTACTTTTTGCTTTCTCCTCTGGACTTCAGCAAACTTGGCTGGTGGCTGCGCTGTACTGTACTCTATGGGTCCTGGATTCATCCCAAACACACATTTTCCTTGCAGCCTTCTGCTTACAGGCTGAGAACACTAATGCATATCAGTCCTTTCACAGTCTGTCACAGCCTTGCAGTGCGCTGCATTTCTATTCCAAAAATACTGCATAGAGAAGGCTAACAGTTTCTGAAACATAAAGGCTTGGCAACAGGGAACTAAAGCTGCACTGATCATGTGCTGTGAATACATAGTGTAGTGCATACAATTTGAAAGGTTGGATTTACATTTTTTTAAATACTCCCAAGAATGGAGCCCTAGTCTCAGGTCTTAAAGATGTCAGACAAAAACAACTACACAAACAGACACTGTTTACTGCTCCTAAAAATACGATGATTTATGTGCAGGGAGGAAAACAACCTAAACATTTCAAATGCCTTATAATCTTTGAAATGTCACTACTGACACAATATTAAAGCATGCAAGAAATTCTTCCTAAAAAGAAAAGATTTTTTTCCATAATTAGACATAAGCTTAAGAAATAGGTCATGTTATCAGCTTACAGTAAATTATTCTAATGTTAAAACTCCAAACCATAACCTTCCAGTGGCACTAGCTAATCATTTAATAAGAGGTGTGTTCTTTTTTTTACCAGCACTGGTAGTAACCCTGGATCATATTTCACACTCCCTGGGATACAGTGGTGGTGGTGGTGGGTTGCAGAAAGGGGGAGAACATGCATATACTCATTTCTGCAAAGTAAAATGACACTATATCAAATCAAGCATTTCCATATGTGCACTGTTGCTGATGTTGTGGGTCTGGCAGCGTAGGGGCAGGGCAATACTCCAAAAGATGGGCTGTGCTCCTCGGCTAAGTGATGGACAGGAGCATTTTGTGATCTCTGGAGCCTCCTACTGATGAAAAATAGGAACTGCATCTCATCGAATAATGGGCTGTCCCTAAACTAGTATGTGTCGGATATAAGGCAGCAATCCATCTTTGGTCGTCTAGTCTGCAGGATCAAGACGGTAGAATATTGACGACCAATACTGAAACACAACGGATGTATCATAAAACATCATCAGCTACAGGAAAATACACTTATAAGCAGATACAGAGCAGCTGTGGCCATTGGTAATCAGGCTAAGCTTGTGCAGACACAAAAAAGCAAAGGGACATGGGTGCATGGGTATGAGAGACAGACTTACTTTGAAAAGTTAATAACTTCTACTTTACCATTAGACGTGGGAATTCGGGCCATAAATCTCAAGGGCACTCCAGACTTGTCTGGAGGCCAGCTAAGATAATTGGGCGGTGTTCTGCTGTGTCGGCCTTTCTACTATAAGAGGATGTGTTTTGTGTATTAGGGAGCCACATGTTGTCCACCGTTGCAGATCTGCAGCAAAGGTCAGCATGACCCTCCTGACTCTCATCACAAGTTGTCTGCATGTGGCAGGAAAAAAAACATCCAGGAGAACATCTGTGTAGCTCCAAATTTTCCAAGATGGCAGATTTTTTTCTTTTCGAGGTAATAGAGACATTACCGCTTCCTCCTCCCATCTAAAAGAAATTAAATTAGCCACTTTGCCGCAGTGTGGGTCAGTGGCTTAGGCAGTGGCCTTTTACTGGAAGCTCCCCTTTGCCAAGCTTGTCTTTACAGACATAAATTAGGCCAGGAGCGCTTGGCTAAAACATGTCAGGGGCTAAACGAAGATTGAGTGATGAGGTCGAACAGGGGAGACTGAGGAACAGGAGGACTGGTGGAATGGAGAAACTCTTGTCCTTCACCCCTCCCTTGCTGACCCCCCTCCCCACCTAAATAAAGGAGGAGGGGACCTCCAGTTCCACAGTACATGAGTTGGCACAAGTTAGAGCTCAGGAAGTCCAGGAGACGCCTCTGCCTGCCCTGAGAGTGAAACCTAAAACCAGTGACATAGCCAATACATGTCATATTCTTTCAGTCAAGAATGGTTTATTTTTCAAGGAATTTCAACCTAAAACCTGTTCTTCATAATTATCCTGATTTGTTTGAAAAACCAAGGTGGATAGGTCTGGCCCAATTGCCAACAAGAGACCACTGTTATGTTTGGTTTCTAAAAAAAATATATGCTTTTCAGCAGGACATAATTTTTCACATTTCCAAAACAATGACAAAATGTCTTGTTCTGCAGTGGAAGCAGTAAATGTCTTCTCAGGAGATGTCTCTACTTAGTTCAGCAAATCTGCTCAAAAAGACAGAATATTTGGGCATAAACATGAATGTTGCAGAGGCAGCCAGAGTCACATACATTCAGTCTGGGTGCCTACGGGTGCTTGGAGCAAGTCCAAGTGCTGTTCTCCATCTAAATAACCCAAGTCATTGAAAAAGGCCAGGGAGAGTCCGATCCAACTGCTCCCTGCTTTTGGCTGAATCTCACTACAGGACTCAAGGAGACATTTTTATGTAAAGGAACAACAAGAGTTACTGGACATTCTCCCAGAGCGCTGTTGAAACAGATTGTAGGAAACATATTTAAACTTGTGCAACTCAAGGGTTTAAATTGTCTATAAAATCTGATTCTTCTCGTTTTCAACAACAAACACAAGTATCTTCATCTGCCAGTGAACTGCTGCTTTGTCATACTGCAAATATTTACTTCCTGGGGCATAAATAGAGTGTGAGGGTACAGTAATGTGGAAGTTTAATTCCTTTAACCAGTCTGCGTCAAACATTATTGATGGAAATAATAGTACTTTATGCCACAGCAGAAAGTCTGCATCCTTTTTCCATTTCAGATTTTATCAGCAAATAACCTACCACACATTGGCAGGTTGTAATTATAATGCAAACCTATATGACAGCAACACAGGAAATATTTTTATACTGTTGTGCCATTCATATTAATCTGCACATTTTATGTTATTCAGTGTCCTGTGCAGAAGACTTTGGTTTATGACTGCACAAAAAGACATAAAATTGTGATGATTTCGATTGATACTACAATTGGAATTGGAATGTGTAGGCCGGGACATCTTGCAGCACCACAATACATATTTCAGAGTGGCAGTAAGACACATATTTTGCCTTTTTTGAATATTTGGAGATTACACTAGTCCATATTGCAATTTCAATATAATTTTGCCTCATCGTGCAGCCCCACAATGGTTGCTTCAACAATGTCGAGTATCTGTTTTCTTCTTTTATTTAAATTAAATCATTAAGAAAATTTAACTTTTCCAGGAGGGAAATTCATAAAAGAGTCTAGTTAAATCTAGTTATGTTTATTTAGGACCAAAAACAAAATGATTTGACCAACAAACATCTAGACCCAAACCAAGAAAAGTTATGTTGACAGGACATAACAAGCTCAATATAATCTGAATAAAAGAATCAAAGTGAACCTGAAAAATGTAAAACTAACAATAAAAAACAGTGAAAAAAATCATGATAATCCCAGCCCATGTTGTTTACTATCAGTGAAAAAATTACGTCTGTGCCTTTAAAAGTTCCCGTTCCACTATTAACACCAAGTTGGTGAGGCTTGGCGTAGAACGGGTGGGGGCTGGCGGGGCTCCGCTCTTCTGTTTAAAAAACCCTGAGGTATTAGGGTGGACTAATCTTTAAAAGGTTAATTTATTCATAGAGATTTTGACAGAGATGTATGGCCGAACCAACATCCCAGGCACCTCTTCCCAGAGGGAGATGACTTGTGCAAAGAACAGAGAGGGAGAAAGGGAGAGGAGGGAGGAGGAGGTGGGGGAGTTCGGCAGAAAGATGGAGTGCAGGGGAGAGACAGAGTGGGAAGTCAACATGCTATAAACACAAACACATAATTACTTCACAGGGGCTGACAATGACTCTGGCCTTTAACCCAGTACACTTAGTTTGTCCTTTTAGCTTAGAAAGAGAAATGTAAACTCAGTGTAATCTGTGCTATGTACATAATGTTTAAATAATAAAAAAACACACAACATATGTTTGAATGGTGGATGGATGGCCCTAATTTTTTTTAATTGTCTCTATGGGCAGTTTAATATTTACAGAACAACAGGACAAAGGGATTTAGATGCAGCTGCACCCAACTCAGAATTTTCCAGTTGTTATTTACAGTGATGAACCTATCTCTTTGTGTGGGAAGGGTTGGGGTGGATGGCCAGCATTGACTGGATTTTTGTCAAACTGAAGAATGTATTTTTTCCCCACTTTTCTACATGAACTGAATGAACACAAAATCCCTTTTCTTAACTGCAGTGCCACACAACACAACAAAAATTGACAAATTAAATAGACATGCTGTTTTTCCAACTAAAAGATTCATCCTGACCTGACCCTGCGTCAAAATAATTAAGCAAATTATTACCATTAGTGAAATGAAACAACAATAAACTTAAGCTACTTACTAGTATCACTAACAATTAGCTTCATGCTTTTATAAACTATTTCGCTAGAGGAGTTGGAAATGTGGAGTTTTTGGTGAAAGCACACTGCAAAAAAATATCGGACACGATTATGGAAAACACTACACGGAATGAGCTTCTTGAAACGATTCAAACACACAGTTACACTCTCTCTCTCTCTTTCTAGTTAAGTCCCCCTTGTGGTGACAAATAAGCTGGAGCTGGGTTTCTGTTACCTGGTATCTTAAGGTTTTTGACAGGTAGAAACTGTTTAAGTCCAATATATTGAAATCTCTCTGGTCATAATGTTTGTTCTCTTTCCATAAACCTTTAAATCGCCTACCTATCAACTTCTCCCATACGTACGGTAAACTAAAAATTTCCAGGACATGAAGACAGGAATCAATATTACAGAATCTGTAGTAATTTTACCATTTTTATTTCTCAGTACTGAAGGTGCTATCGTTGGACTATTGAGTCTTGATTCGTATATCGACAGATCATAGGTTTTATGACCTGACAGCTGTTCACATTGAAATGTTTTTTCTTTGAAAAGATAGGCTTCATGGTATAAGATGTGATAAGAATGCCAGATTTTGGGGGGATTGTACTACAATAAGGCAATATGATCAAAACACATTTTTTTGCTGATCTGGTGTTGATTTTGAAAGCTGATTTCAATTGATTTTTCAATTTAGAGTTGAAGCTGTAGCCCCCCTAATAAATATGCCACAACTATGCATGTGGCTGTATTACCTGATTGTTAGCCTAGATTTAGCTATTTGAGTTTTATCATATAAGCTGTTGTGTAATTGCATGCCTTGTTCATGTGAACACACAACAGGCACCACAGAGAGGGCCCAACACTGAGAATACATTTTAAATTTCTTGGTAGCCTAAGTCCATATTTAAATAATGACTGGCAGAATGTCTTACGTTAGTTGATAAGATTCTTTTCACCCTTGCTTTGCGTTTAGCAATTAGCTTTAATAAGTAAAATGACAAAGACTACTGTGTTTTGTATGTCAGGTACAAGTGGGGTTGTTTTAAGAAAAGACCAGATCTGTAAAATATATTTCACTGTATATTGTTCTGTATAAACTGAGTTAATAAAAAAAAGGCCATTTCGTGATTCTCTTTAATTTAAGGGGGCAGCCTTGGATTCAAGTTTTAAAAGTCATCCAAGTGTCTGCTTAGCAACAAAAAATAATTTCGCTCAGTATTTAATAGAAACAGAATAGAAAAATAATGCAGCTGTCAATAACATATTTTAAAGCAGTGATTTGGTTAAATATCCAAGCCTCTTAACGTAGCAACACTTCGTCGGGCATAGTGAGAGTTTATGACCTTTAGAAAATTATATACAAATGCCCGTAAGAGTCAGCTTTTAAAGTAGACAGGAACAGACTGCAGGAAAGAAACTACATGCATATAAACCCTTCAGTTTGAGTTAAATGATGCTGAAAGCATAACATAGAGATTTTGGACTGTCAGTCTTTTACGGTGAGGGGTTTTCTCTAAAACATTTAGGGACTGTGAAAATAAACAGCAAATTCTAAACAATCAGGGCTTTTGGATGGCTGTGCCAACAAAAACCTAAACACAGGAGGGGCTGATGTGGCATTTCATACAAAAGGCCAGCACTCTGGATCGGCAGGACGGGGAATGAAGCGATGCCTTGTAAGACTCCATTTACAACATCTGTGGGGGTTTCAGACTCATCAGCTAAATTGAGAGTGCTCAGTCAATCTGATTTCAAATGCATTTCAGCAATGTCGTGATATTTGTAGCAACATTTAGCAATGACATTTTATGAACCAAGACTCTAAGAAAATTTCAGCAGGGGCTCAATAAAATCTCCCTCATCAGGTATCAAACACCTCATCAGGAAAACCTCCTGATGTATTCCTGCAAGTCACTCAGCATTCACTGAAACATGGCCTAATTCATACTGTGAGGAGTTTTTCCGCATCACAGCATGCGGTCGATTTTTAGCTTTCCTGTTTTCTACTTGAATTATCCTGTGTTGTGAATTGCTGAATTGTTCCAACTGCCTTAAATATTTAACATTTCAGGTGGTTATCATGACTAATTTCTTTCACATTTTCCACATATGACCTTTTTAATTGGACCTTCTTATTTTGGTAATACACTGTGAAACTACCTAAATAAGAAAATGTCATGTGTTCTGTTTGTCTGTGGTTTGCCAGTTCCCCTGCTGACTGTCTTACAGACAAGGTTTTTACATGTCTACAGTTGACAACACATCAATACTGATGTTTGACGGCTGTAATGTGAAAAGGGCCAGCTCATGGTCGTCAGGCAGACTGGTGTTTAACCTTCTGTTGTGTGCACTGCAGTGGGCAGCGGGCCCAATGGCTGTCACATACACAAGTGTCATGGCTGAAAAGTTCCAGTTCCCGAGACGAGTTACATCTGTGCTGTCTTGGGTGTTCAGACTGGAAGGGACATGATAAGACTGGCATGGAAAACCTGGTCCAGTATGAATGTGCCATCCCTGATTAAGGCTGATGACACTGTGACACATACAAAGTACACTGAAAGATGATGATTTAGCTTGACAGTTCCTTATGTTTTACACAAGTCTCTCCTAACTGATTTAAATCAGCTATGTTTCACTTATTTTTGTGTGCGTATGCATTGTAACAAATATATGTTTCACTTCTCTGACCCCTATGGCCAAAGTACGCAGGACGTCAGAGGTGGGTCTGAGACCAAAAGGCTGTTGCCATGGCCTTGAGAAACCCACAACTACTCCAGTAGAGTGGCAACACATTGCTGGATACCAAAGCTTGGCCAGCGCCCCTTGCTGTTAAAAAACGGATGCTCTAGGTATAACTTCAGTGTCCGTTTTGGACGTGTCAAAGATGGCATGTTGTGGTCTTGGTTTTTTGCCAAAAACAGGATGGGATTCATAATCAGACTATCTGTACGTGTCAGACACAAAGAAGCACTGATCACATGTCAGTATCTGACAATGGGAGTGAGAACAGATTGGCTCAGTGGCTACAACAACAGAAGACAGACAGTGACAGTCATGGTCAAGTCCAAAATTCAGAATGTGCATTTGAGGGCAAAGCATCACTGGTGAGGGAAAGGAAATTTAGTCTACTTTCCCTTGATGAATGCAGTTTAAAGCATAAACAATAAAATATAAAAATGCTGGTAGAAATGCTGTCATGATGTGTTAGCCCTTATGACATGAAGCTGCTGTACTGTGACACACAGACATGACCCGGACAGCCCAGACTTTGGCACTGACATGCAGGAAGAGGAGGAGGTGGGAACATGACCCTACCTTCTCTTTCACCTTTCCTCCCTCCTTGGCCCAGACGTTTTGGGCCATGCTGGTCTCTCACCCTCCCTGTCTCCCCAGTACCCTTGCTCTGGGCGCATCTAATTGAAAGCGATCTCGGGGCTGAGAGAGTTCCGTTTCTTCTCTAATCCCTCCACTGGGGGAGGCTCACATGGTCTCAATTACCCCCACCCCACCCCAGAACACTGGGTCCCCTCTCTCGGCTCTCTCTCTATCCGTCTCACCGGCCTGCTCCTCTGCCAATGCACCGGCCCAGGCCCTTTTTCAGCAGTTTATGTTATTAAGCACACACTGCCGAGTTCCTGTCCTTCACAGGGGCCTGGAGATGTTATCTCCCCTGCCGCTGTATACAGTTACCTCCAAAATATTCCATAAATTAGATTGGGATTGGCAATTCTGAATATAGAGGTGGAGGCTGAGGTGGTCAGGGATTGGCTGGGGATGGGAGGGTGTGGGGGTGGTATTGGGGGTGAGGATCAGGGAAGCGCAGTGTAAGTAATAGCATAGGAGGATCTCCTTGTGTTTATACTGGATGGAGAACCACTGGGAGGTATGTCACTGGCAAAGTGAAGGTGAACAGAGGAGAAGTGGAGGGTGCTTAAGGGCTTTGGGATAAGGAGGAGAGGAGACCCAAATCCAGTTCCTATTTGGATAGAGATTCTTTTGGGGGTGGAGTTGAATATCTAGTCTGAAAAGAGTTAGACTGGGCATTTATTGGGCTTGGGGGTGGTTGTGTGCGGTGATACGCATGCATCCCCCTCCTGTAATTAAACAAGGCTGTATTTGGACAAGTGACTTTTCAAGCCATGAACAGCTCTGTCAATCCCCAAAGCATGGAGAAAGGTCCTGAGCCAGGACATCCATGGCCAATTAGATTAGGAGGAACCTGTGAGGTCTCCAAACAATGGGCTCTCAGAGGATCTGCAATAACACAAACATGGCCCCTGACACACAGCTCCAGCACTTCAAAAGAAACCATTACCGGTCTTAGCTGAAGCAGTTAAAGACACATATTAATCACAATTTCATTACACTGGCACCGTAACTGCAAAGTTCAAGGCCGTTTTAACTCCAGAAATGATTTGTACTCTAGTACAGAGCTTGTCTTACAGACTGGGAATGCATGTGTAACCATTGGTGGGTTATTAACCATTTAACTACCTGTGTAAGTGAAATTGATTGATTGATTTGATCATTTTATTTTAAAAAGTAGAATGGCACTTAGAGAGTGCAGACCTCCACCCAGGCCATTGGTGGTCCTCAGCAGGTCCCATTTTTAAGTTGGGAGAATCAATGTATTTGTATTTTATAACTCTATTATAAGTGTTTTAACAAGATAGTTGTTTCCAGTATTTACATGACAACAAAGAGCAAAGGACAGTGGTCAGGTGAGCCATAAATATTAGGGGTGGGAGAAAAACAATCGATTATATATCCAATGCTCTGTTTGCAGTTGTTTGTTTGTTTTCATAAAAGAGCCACTTTTTATTTATTGTTTTCTGAGGATGTTGACCTTTTTACTGGAAGTATAAGCCTTCAATTCTTTAGGCTGGGACATCTTTAATTTAAGAGAAAAAAAAGATTATTCAGCTCTGTTTGCACTTTTTTATTCATTTTATTCTAAGGATTCTGTTTCTTTAATCTGAAATAAAGGGCTTAAATGTATTTGCTTGGGACTGCTTTTATTTATGGTTAAAGAGCTAGCTGTGCACTCTGTTAAATATTTCCTGCATTAACAATTGACAATATTGTTGAAACAATATGAAAATGTGGACATAGAGGCTATAAGACACTAGCTGGACTTCGGTTCAGACCTTTCCCTTGAGGAAATTTTAATAACTGGACCTCAGTGACTTTTAATTGAATACCCCAGGTTTATGGCAACGACATTCATGGTTTATCATCTCTAGATGTGTATGATTGAACTTGTTTGTTTTTAAAGAAGAAAAGAAAATTGCAATTATTGATCAAATCGAATTGCAATACTTGTAGAATCGCGATTCGCAATTATCAAGAATCGTGATACAAGTCGAATCGGGACCTTAGAATCATGATACAATCGAATCGTGACCAAAGCATATCGTCCCACCCCTAATAAATATGAGAGGGAAATCATTTTTCCGAGTCATCTGACAGCACATGACTGCAGCACAAAAGCCCTTTCTAACAATGTTAACAAGACTTAATGGGTTCTTCCACCAAGTTTAATGAAAATCAGACCAGTAGTTTCTCCACAAACCCACTGACAGACAAACAGACAAACCGCACAACATCTTTCAATTACTGTTTACCTCACTGCCTTCGTCTGACAAATGAGACACTGACACAGCAACCCTAACCAATACAAAAAGAAAACAACAACATACAAAACTTGAAGTCAATTCTATTTATTATATCCAAGCAAGTCCCTAATTTGAGCCGAGAAGAAATATTGTAGTTTTGAGACACAGATGCAGGGAAACGGAATGAGCCATCATTTGGTCCTTGTTCAGGTTGAATTGAAGCCAAATAAAGAAGGTATAACAAAGCAGGAGAAAAAAGAGGGAAATAGGGGCACTGGGTCTGGGTCAAGGGTTCAGTCTTAACCTTGGGGGCTGACTGATCTAAATTCTGTTACCGGTTTGACTCTGTGCATGGCTAATGTGGCGCACTGTCCCTTTAATTAGGGCTGACCTCCTAGGGAGGCAGCACTAGTTTAAAGCATTTCAAGATAGAGCACCTAATGATCTGAGAAGGGTGGGGGAATCAATTGAAAATGAACTCCTACCAACTTGCTAATTACCACAGCGCAGATTTAGTAAGAGCTCTGTGAGGGAATTGCAAAACTTTACTGGACTGGAAGAAGAATGGAAACAACACTGAAGAGAAATGAATCAGCAGCTCCAGCCTGCACATCAATTTTATGAAGAAAACACCACAACTGGCAATTTTTCCAATCATTTAGGCAGCTATCATTAAGACAACACAGTAGCTCTGAGGTTACTGAGAATAAAATACAAGTTAAATATGCAAAGCATAAAAACATTTTGGGAGTTTTTTTTTTTATCAAATGCAAGTGTCCAATGTTTACTTCAACACCCTTTGCACTCTGCACTGCTGTCATGGAAGTAACTAGGATCATTCTTTTAAGACGCCACGCTTCAACATGCCTTCATCAATCCGTCCCCAACACTGTAAAATAAAATGTAACAAATCAATAGATATGTCAGGGAATTCGTGTTATTTATTATCAAAAGTATAAATAATAATAATAAGGAATTTAATTGAATACATCTCCCCCAGGTCAGCAATACCGGATCCAGCTATTTGAGGCAGTATCAGCCTGATATCCAATCCAGTATCACAGTACAAAGAGGTCAAATATCAATGTTTACCCTGCTAAGCTTACTTGTCTTTGTTTTAAGATGCATGTGTATTTCTGTTTGTATATTGAGAGCACCAAAATAAAAAAAATCACAGTATCTTATTGGCAAGTAAGAGCTGATTCTGATTTTCAAATCACCTTTCCTACATTTTGGGTTCTTCCTCTTTGCTTCAAACTACTATCAACAACTTTATTGTTGTTGCAGATGAATAACATTAACTTGATATATCTGATCTCTCTTCTTATGTAATCTTGCTGCAGCCACTTAGCATTTGCATCCATGTTGACAGTGGGGAATATAATGACATTTTAAATTCCCTTCAGGAGTTAAAAACAAGTTAAAACAAGTGTGTTTACCCACAAATTCTATTTGTTAAAATGCCTCTAATCCTAGCTCAGCAATGATGTCCTTGATAGAGTCGTTTCATAGCTGATATGTTTGGCATGTTCTGTGAGTGTCTAAGAGCCATGAGGTATTGGCATAGACACATATTTTAACATCAATATGTGCAATTATATACTGGTAGATAATCAAAAGTAAGTAAGGGGTATTTTTTTTTTCATTAAACGTCTGTTGGGAAAATGTTAAAATTATATTTTCAGCAGTTCAGTTGTACTTAAAATGTGTCAAACCAAATGTATTCCTTTGTTCTCTTGCCTCAAATGCCTATCTGCATCATCCCACTGCATTTTTGTCAGAGACAATCTGTTCCTGATTTGAGTTTCCTGATACATATAAAATGCACAATGTTGAACGAGGGTGTTGCATTGGAGTCAAAAAGGAGCCCCTGAGCCCCTGATGATAGGGCACCAACTCCTGATGTGGAGCTGCAGAGGCTGCCTGTGTTTGTCTGTCCTCCACTCTGGAACATGTGGTTTTAGTTACAGAATGTTTTACTGCTCAACAATGTTTCTGCCTTGGAGCTCAGCACACTGCATAAAGACTACTTTGTCCCCTGATGCCCACACGGGAAGAGTCTGCCTCATTGTACACACACGCACACAGGGTGATGATGACATCAGCAAGGCCACTGAGCCCACGTCGATAAAGGTACCATTTTCCTTCTAGATGGTAACACTTTAATAGTGCATTGCCCCACAGTACCCCTTGTAAAACAGCACAACTAAAAGTCTAAACTAATATTTCCAATACTGTCCATTTCCACTGTGCTGATATTAAAGTTTGATTTTCTGCCTGACAGTATGTCTGCTATCCACTGCTGCACTAGTGTGTGCAGCACATGGTACTCCCAAATCCCAGGCCTATGACAGCCACATCATTGAATAAAAGCAAAAACAGACATGCCACCATGTCATGTGCGCAGTGCTGAAACTAATAAAGATCAGACATACTGAGTAGTGCATTTAATAAAAATAACAATGAGACAAGAACTCAGAAAAAATGGATTAAATTTGGGCACATGAAAGCAAATAAAAATTCAATATTGAACTGTAAATTACTGAATTGTAACAACAGGATCTCATCAGCCAATAATCCTGTTTGGAAAAGTGTACAAAGTCAAGGAGGTGACAAGTGAACACATTTAATGTCACTAACACAACATCACACCTGCAGCTCTTTTCATTCACAGTGGTCTTTTACAACAAGAAAATGTGATTGTGATCTCATGGCCCTATTTGAAGGAGGTGATTAGCACACCCAGGAGTGTAAAGTGAGAGGCTATGGGCGAGTTGGAGGATGTCTGGCATGAAGTCACTGCGCTTGTCACTTGGCACACTTAAAATCATGTTCTTTGGAACCAAAGTGGTGCTAAACACTGGTCATATGCATTGACAGAGCTGGTGCAGTGGGGCCACTTAACAGCTTCTGCCCTGTGCTATATTTAAACTCCATTTCCCAGCAGCAAACTCACTCTGGCCAGCAAGCCCTGACTAATACTGGGGTGGCACCAAGAAGCACTTAATAAATTTAATTGCATTTCTTTTTTCTGACACTTTATTTAGAAATTGTTATTACCCCAGGAACTGAAAGATTAATTCAAATATAAAAGCAATTTTAAAACTGCAGAGTGTGTCTATGTGAGTTGGAATAACTCCATCAGATACATTGCATCTACAGTTGGTTCAACTGTGCTTGAACTTGAAAGGTCCAGGCATAGATCAAATGTCTATCCTTACAGTTCATCACAGCATCCATCCCACACCCAAACATTTTGCCCACACCCTGAGGCCAACAACATGTGTAGCATTTGGTAGCCTTCTAACCCTGGACATGGTAACAGATGGATGAGAGTCAAAGCCGAGTCAGAGAGAGCCATCCAGGAATTCTACAGAGTGCCAAAAACATCTCATCGCAGCACAGGAGAGGCTGAAAGGTTACATTTGTTCAAAATTACTGCTCGTTGGATCAGTGCGCGGACTGGAAATCTAACACCTGCTGGTGTCCGAGGCTCAGGCAAACACAGGCTTTTTCACGTCAAAGTAAATCTGTTCAACAACAATGCAGATTTTTGTGTTTCTGTAGACTAAAGCTATTTTCTGACAGATCCATTTTCATGTAGCACTAACAGCGTCACATGCCCACACACACACTTCCCATCTGTTCGGGGTAACTCAGAAATTAATGTCACGAATAAGATGTTATGTAGCCGTTTTTAGGCCGTACATAGTGATCTGAGACAACATGTTCTCATGAGCGGGTTTCTATGATTTAAACAGGTGACAATGATATTTAAAAAACATTGTGGCATTGTGATATGGACTGCCTAAGGTAGGCCAACAAAACAAAAAGATAAATGCGTCTGCGGTCTGTTTGCCACATGAACAGAAACAACAGATACCTACAAAATTCAGTGCATAACTTTTCAGAGGAATACCTACAAACTATTCACGAGGACAGCACATCTGCCAATATAGCCTAGATAAGAATGGGTACCACAGTGACAACAAAACCAGCGTGAGAAATGTTCCAGTATTTCCCCAGTACAACCATTGACAGGTGAGCTTTTTAATCTCACCCTAATAAACACTAAAAATGACAACACAGCCGATTTTGTGATTTTAGCTTAAAAGAAACTCAAGTTCTAATACAAAAAGTCTAACAATCAGAGTAATGTTTACATAATACTACCAAAAATGAATCCACAGCTTAAAAAAGCCACCAAGGTTATTGAAAAAAAAAAAGTCCACATAGCTGGAGTCCTACTGTAACATACAATGTGTGTGGTTTAATTTGTGCATTTTGGCTTTATCTTTTTTTATTTTTTTTTATTGGGAAATAATTACAGAGAGGGATTTCTTCTAAATAACATATTTTAAAATGTGTTAAACTAAACATGAGTATTATAATTTTAAGAAATAGGCCGTGATTCACAATATCCAGTAAAAATGATGTATTATGCACCAACATGGTCCAACACACAGGTCAAATGCAAAAAGTCCTTCTGATTTAGACAATGCAATGGTAAGCAGCGTTTTCACTGTGAGAAATGGCAGTTATCTGTCGCCATCTTGTGGCCAAAGAAAATATTTGTGAGACACACTTTTCAACATCCTATTGAATCCCTGCCATTTTTCTGTAAAAGGACTCATTTCAGGTGTCATTATTGATTTTCGTCATCTTATGGAAAGAGACATGCAAATATTTACTGAGGAATATCCTATGTAGAATAAATTATATACAATTTATCCTCAGT
>CAFUXE010000297.1:434327-450653 GCA_903364295.1 Serranus cabrilla | reverse complement strand
AGCCAAAAATATAACCAATTAAATTTTAAGAATTAAAATCTTTAAATGCATAAACAACAATATCCTCACATGTAAACGAAGTAGACACAGCCGCACTAACAGCTGTGCATATTTAGGACAGGGAGACGTTTGTGATGTAACAATACACGAAGTTTACAATTAGAAACATTCACTTATTGCAACATATAGAATCATATATTTGTAACAATAGACCGCTGAATGGCAAACTGTAGCAGTAGTCATACTTAGACAACACCATTAATCATTTCATCATTTGTAATCAGCAAATAACTTTATCGAACCAATTAACTTGTCATGTTACCAATTATTTATTACGTTTATCAGAAATAAAGTGTTACGCGGAATTTACTCACACATTGACAACGCAGTTATGGCTTGGTAAATCAAAGATTAGAATAATGCTAACTAACGTTACATAGCTAACAAGCTATCACGCAGATTACATTACGCTGCCTGTCGCTTGAGCTGTCACTGAAGGTACACTCACCCTTCCAGTGACGGCAAACCGATATTTATCCGCTAACGCCACACACAAAGATGAATATTCAGCACGACTCTAGTTTTCGTCCACCCCTTCACGTTTTTGGAGGCCACAAAAACTCTCTCATGTAAAGTCCGAAGGAAACGCTGGCCACTTGAAAGTGGCACCGACGCACTAATCTTTGCTCACGCATTTCCTGTTGAAAATGGCGCCGGGAAGGACTTGTGCACTAGGTCAACAGCACATTCGTAGCCAATAGATTACTCAGTCATTCAGCGATATACAGTCTTTTCATACTGATATGCACATAAACACACACACGTGCACAGTAACACGCGCGCGTGCACACACACGCGCGCGTCCATGCGCGTGACGCAAGAGCGCGCGTGCACGCACATACGAGCGCGTGACGCAAGAGCGCGTCATATAAATAAAGAATTCTGTTATAATGCGTCACAGCTCTCAACATGTTAGGTTATGAGAACACAGGACACATTCTGTTTGACTAGCCATACAGAAAGTCAGGTTCAACCCCAGCTACATTGAAAGCAAATTTTCATTAAGGTGAAGTAATTTTCTTCCAAGATTTGAAAATGGACAACAGCCAATCAGGAGGACTTTACTCTCTGCCACCCCTGCGCTCTTCATGGCTCCCAAAGAGTCGTCTCTTTGAGGATCTGTCCGATGAAGAGGTGATAGAAGAGGAGATTGAGGAGCTTTCTGACATCATGGACGAAGACTCCACAAAGGTTAATGCAGGTAATGTGGAGAAAGACATGGAGGAGGATGAGTTGCCTGCTGACAGTATGGACGACGACTATATGGAGAAGAATCGGCAGCTTTATGGAAATGTGGAGAAAGACATGGAGGAGGATGAGTCGTCTTCTGACAATATGGAAGACGACTTTATGGGGAAGGTTCTGCAGCTGTGTGAGACTTTTGAGGGAGACGCTGTGGAGGAGGTTGACATGGAAGAAGACTCCAAAAAGGAGATTCTGCGGCTTTGTAGCAATGTGGAGGATGTTGAGACGTCTTCTGACTATATGGAAGAAGACTTAATGGAGAAGGTGCAGAAGCCTGCAGATGAGATTGAGGAGGAAATCAAGGGGATGCAGGAGTTTGCGCATGAGGACGCTGAGAAAGAGATTGTGGAGGAGGTGCAGGAGCAGAACAGACAAGACAGAGCTGCTCTTGAAGAGGCCTTGAAGGAAGATAAAGGAACCAAAGCTCAACTTCAAGAAGCCCTGAAGCAGGAGCAGAAAGAAAAAGATGCTCTTGCTCTTGAAAATGAGTTTCTGAAGACCCAAGTGTTTCAGCTCAAAAAGTCAAGGAACGAGCAGGACCGGCGCAAAGAAAAGCTGAAAGCCAGAATCTCTAAAGTTACCTCTGAGCTTGAAGAGCAAAAGAAGGAAAATCAGCAGAGTACAGACCAGCTGAGAGACACAATCACCAACATGTCTGCTGAGGTTGAAGAGGACAAGGAGGTCATCAAAAAGCTCAGGAATGATCTGACAGGGTCCACTTTTCATCACGAGAAAGAAATGGCCGAGTATGAAAAGGTGGTGTATGCAGACATCAGGGCACATAAGGACCGCATCGATGAGCTGCAGCAGGGAAGTCTGGAAAAAGATGAAATAATTCAATCCCTGCAGTTAAACATGGACAATCTCCTAAGGGACATCGAGGCCAAGGAAAACATAGCTTCCTCGCTGCAGGAGGAAGGCAACCAGTGGGCCTCAGACCTGATAGAGGAACGGAATAAAAACTGTTCACTCCAGAGGGACTACGAGGCTGCTGTGTCCCTGCAGAGGAAGGATTCAGGAGAACTGCAGCATCTGACTCAGAAGTACCAACAACTCACTTCTGAGAACAGCAGGCTGAAAGGTGAACTCGCCGCTGTTCTCACTAAGCAGCAGGCTGATCACAATCAGGTTCAGCAGGATCAAGACACTTGCAGCAGACTCGAGGAGGCTGTGAGGAAGGAGAAGGCTCGGTTCTCCAGGGCCTACAAGAAGATCCAGGCCCTGGAGAAAGAACTCTTTGAGAAGACTCTGGCTCTGGAAAAGAGTCTGACCTTGGAGAAATTCTTAAAGTCATCTCTCAAAAGCGAGCAGAAGCGCTTTGAGCACATGGCTTTAGGAAAGCAGGCTGCAGCTGAACCTCTGACGCTTCTCACCAACCAGCTGAGGGAAGTATCTGTCTCCAAAGAGCATCTGCTGTACGACATGCAGACGTTAAGGATGGAGAATGCAGACATCAGAGCAAAGCTCAGTGTTAGGGAGAAAGAATACGAAAACGTTCGATCCAAACACTGCTCTCTCTCAGAGTGCCATGCAGAAATGATGTCAGAGAAAAACAATATCATCTCTGACAACAAGGTCACCATCACTGAGCTCCAGTGCTTGGTAGACGAGTTCAGAGGTCAGCTGTCAGGGAGCAAGGCCAGACAGGCGGAAGCTGAGGACGCCTTAAAACAGGACAGGGCAAGAAACTCCGAGCTGCAGCAGAGAGTGGACCAGCTAGCCTCTGCTCTTGAAAACGAAAGGACCAGGAGAGCGAACCAGCAAGTGGAGCTTAAGGACGCTTTGACCAAGCAGGTTGAAGTGCTGGAGGAGAAGCAGAAGTTGGCCTTGGCTCTGCAGAAAGCTCAGGACAGCTGCTCCAGGCTCGAGGAGCGACAGCTGGCTGAGTCAGACTTTCAGCTCAGACACACCAGTGACACTGAGCTCAGGCTGTACCAGCAGAAAGCTGCCCTGGACGAGAGCACACGGGCTCTACACCACCTGCAGCAGGAGTACACAGATCTGGGGGGGAGGCACAGCAGCATCAACACTGAACATTGTGAGCTGCTGAAAACTCACACGGCCCTCCAAATTCGCTACGAGAGACTGAGTTATGTACAAGGAAACCCCCGGCCAGACTTCAGCCCAGCTCTTTTCACAGTAAACCTGTGATTTAGCCACACGGTGGTATAGTGGTTAGCACTCTTGCCTCACAGCAAGAGGGTTGCAGTTTCGATCCCTGCCTGCGGCCCTTCTGTGTGGAGTTTGCATGTTCTCCCCGTGTGTGTGTGTGGGTTCTCTCCGGGTACTCCGGCTTCCTCCCACAGTCCAAAAACATGCAGCTTAGGTTTAATTGGTGACTCTAAATTGCCCGTAGGTGTGAATGTGAAAATGATTTAAATAAAAAATATATTTAAATATAAATAAAAAACCCTCCATTATATTTCTTCTTATTGGACACAGAAGTTCAATAACATCATGCATATATAATACATAAAACACAAATGTTAACTTTGAAACCATGCTTTTAAGCCAACATGTCCCACAGTGTGAAAAGCTAAACATCATTAGATATAATTTCCATTGAAATATCTGAGAATTGGGCATTCAGTGCACCCTGACATTGTTGCGCTGTGTGCCAGTATCACTAATGTTAAGACTGTTTTTCCACAAAAAGACAAAAAAAAACAACTTTCTTTCAAAACAGAATGCATCAAATTCTACATTAGTGTATATATTTGCAAACACAAATATGGTCATGTGGATTTGGAACTCATGGCATGCTGTTATTTTTATTAACATGTGATGCATTTTTTTCTTCTTTGCCTTTTACTGTTCAATACATCTGTGCTATTCTTTAAATCTAACTCATAATAGGTTTTGTTTTTGCACATTGAGGCTTAACTGACATTTTAAAGGTTTTATGGAAGTGATGACAAACATGTTTGTTTATTTTAAATACTCCACACTCCAGTATTTCTGTTATATAAAACAAATTTATATATATAAAACATATTTTTTAACACCAGGTGTTAAAATCTAAACATGCCAAGTTCATTATGGGCTTTTGCAGCCACTGTCAAACCAACACATGAATATCATTTTGATGTCTTATTAAGAAAAACAGAAGACAGTGTATTAGCATTTACATTCTTTATTTGATGAGGTGCAACATCTTAGTTACTGGCCATCACCTGGAAAAAAGAAAGAGAAATATTATCAAAATGCTCCACCAGAGGGCACTGGAGCTCCAACTCAAGTTCAAACTGAGATGATAAGTATTGTGGAATTTAATTTGTATAATTTCAGTAAAAAAAAATAAAAAAAATTAAAGGGCAGACACTGCAGGTGGATGGAATAATGTTTTAACTTCTAGATATCACAATGAAAAGTTTTTTTACATTTTATTTTTAGATATGCAAATTAGGTGTTAACTCATTAAATATATGCACATTTGCATATATTTCCAGGGGGAAAATCTGAATATTGGATAAAAAAAATTCATAATGTGTTCATATATTTGGATCATATATTAGCTTCAAAGTTTTTTCACAGAAGACAATTGGGATGTCTCCTTTTATCATTTCATAAATCAGAAAATACTGTCAAAAGCCACAAAAAAAAGGAACAACATGTTATATAAATCATGGTATGAATGATATAGACAAATCCCTCTATAAAACCTTTCATAATATAGTTAGGAATATAACCGGAAAGTTTGGTGTGTGTAAGTGTAGCTGACGTTGAGATTTATAACTGAGAAAATGACCTTTTTCATACTTTCTTATTGGCAATAATAATGCAGAACATCTAAAACACAATATTGTGCAGGAGAGTGGGAGCTTTCTGACACTGCCTGCAATCGAACGCTAACTTTAAGTGAATTTAGTTGAAATCTACAAGCACAAATGGATGGAAATATACACCTAAATGTTTGTTTTGGATGTTCTTTTTCCTCTACTCTGAAAGAAGACATAGGAGAGTGGCTCCATCTATACTGAGGGAGACACCTTTACTGCTGCCTGCTTCAACCAAATGTAAACAAATAATTGATTTAGTGAATCAATTGTTCTGGGCAAATATTGTACTATCCACTCACGTTGCTGATCCAGGGGATGTAGGCGCTGACCCTGGTGAAGACTGAGGGCTTCTTGTAGTAGTTGCAGCCCATGCTGGAGCCGAAGCTCACCACACCGTGGACGTCCCAGGAGCCATCAGGGTTCTGACAGTTCAGGGGACCGCCAGAGTCTCCCTGTTTGGGAACAGAGACAAATGGAATATTTGGCACCAAAAAAAAATCACAGAAGATGTTCAAATGCTTCTCCAAGATTAAATACAATATAGTTTGTTAAGTAAAAGAGACTCACATTGCAGCTAGCCAGATCTCCTTCTCCTCCAGCACAGACCATGCTGCTGGTGACAAGGCTGCCCCACCAGTCAGACCTGGTGCAGGTGGAGTGACCGACCACGGGGAGGAGGGCCTGCTGCAGGATGTCGGCGATGGGACCTCCAGCTTCAGGAGAGAACAGGGCATTTAGTTTCAGAGTTACAGTCAAGAGCGCCTTACTTCTGACTTATACTTTTCCAAAAATAGGTTCTCTAGGTCCAGTTTCCATTCAAAAGTGGGAGGAAAACAGAAAGTTTTGTTAGGATTAAAAGAGATTACGGATCCTCTCTATATGTCTGAGCTACATAAATTGGAATGTATTTTGACTTCCTTAATGTTGAAATGGTAAGAAAGGGGTGTAGTTAATTTAATTAGCAGTGTTACAAGGTGCAGTCTTTATTACCTCCGCCAAGGAGGTCATGTTTTGCACCAGTGTTTGTCTGTCTTGCTGTGTACAAAATAACTCAAAAAGTACAGCACGGATTTGGATGAAATTTTTGGACAATGTGTATTGGGACAAGGCACAGGTGATTAGATTTTGGTGGGGATCGGTGATCCGGAACACCATCTGGATTTATATTGCAAATGTATATTATTGTGTCAGTGACCATATTGCCTTCACTAACTGCCACCATGTAGTGGATGAAATATTTCAATGCCAGTGTGCTCCCAAAATACATGCTTGCAATAGAATCCTTCAAGTGTGCAATTTAGTATTGCGCAACTGACCCTATTGCCTTGGCAGAGGTTTTGCACTCTCCGCATGCTTTTCTAGTTCCTATTTTGGTTTGTGGGGAAAAACGAGAGTGTTCAAATTCAAATCCTGCATTACTTCAAATGTATCTCAAAAGAGTGGAAGAAGTTGCTCATACAACTTTAACAAGACAATGGATATAACATTAAAGATATGAGAGGACATTAATGATGGCAGCCTCGGTTGGCGGTTTTGGACTTACTCCAGAGACGACCCCAACCAGTGACGTAGCAGGGAGCACCGTGAGACAGGATGTCACCAGAGTCGGGCAGACAGGCAGCTGTGATGCTGTCAGTGAAAGTGACTGGAGTTGACAGCTTGATCAGGGCGATGTCGTTACTACAACAGGGATTCAAACAACACATTAACAAACAGAATGAGCAATAAAAGCATAGGCAGAATACAAAATACACAAGATGGAGGGAAATGATATGATGAATATGATGAATGAAATGATGCCCACCGGATTCTGTAAGAGTCCCAGTTCTCGTGGACCACAATCTTGGAGGGGCTGATGGCGATGGAGCCAGGCTCGTTGTTGTTCTTCAGATTGTGTTTTCCCAGGTAGACTCTGTAGGTGCGACTGCTGCTTGATCACAGAAACAAAGAGTTGATGGAGAGGTGTGGGATCTGTTCGGCAACACTTACATAACATTTAAATACTAAAGTAAAGTACATGCACCTGAAAATTGTACTTAATTAAAGCACTTGAGTAAATGGACTTCGCTACATTCACCACTGACTGTGCAGTTCAATTATATTTTTTTAAAAAGGAAATCAACACTTATTTTTCCTTCAAACTTCTTGAGCTTTTTGAACATACCCGATGCAGTGAGCGGCAGTGAGGACCCACTGGTTGGAGATCAGGGTGCCACCGCAAGTGTGGTAGAAGTTGCTGCCACTCTTGTACTGCAGAGACACCTGAAGAGAACAAATGAGGAAGTTTATGACTTCAGGAAATAGACAGAAGACACAGAATTTAAAAGAGAAGTCTTTTACCTGCCAGGGCCAGCTGTTCTCACGGACATCATCTCCACCAACCACCCTGGTGACGACGGGAGGGTAGGTGGGCAGGCCACACCCGTAGGCTGAGAAACAACAGACAGAATAGGGTGGATTATGAAGGTGTCTTAACATTAACAAATGTGGAGAGTGGTATGTAGCCACATATGTAATTTCCTGGTTTAGACTAGTATCAGAGCTTACCACCAGCAACAAACAAAGCCAAGATCACGAACTTCATTGTGACTCAGTGGAGGTTCAGGGGGACGAGCGCCTCCTTATATACCCCTGAACAGACCTGTCAAAAAAACTAAAGTGTGTTGCTTAATTTTTGCCTAGGAACAGCCAGGGGAAAAAAGTTAGGAAAAATAAATCAACCTTGGAGATAAGTAACCACAGATATCCCTAAATACACCTTATCTGCTCAACTCGACCTCTGTGTGAACCTCACAGCTGTCTGACTGTGACCTGAGCTGGTCAGGTCTCTCCACGTTAACTATCACTCTGTGCTTATATGCTCATTTAAAATAATGTAAAAATGTATTTAAAAAAGTATTTTTATATGTGAACATACAGTATACAACATACAGAGACAGTGTGTAGAAATGCTGCTCCTGCATATGTTTTCAAGGGGAATATCTACGGGTGAATAGCACAAGAATGTTTAAGTTAAAGATATTATTACGACCCTAATTGGTTACTTACATTAAGACAATACATTTTAAGAGACAAACTTATTTAAATTAAGACAAACACAAGTTTTTTGAAAAGTTATGTTTAAAAAACCAAATGAGGTAAATCTTGTTAAATACGTGCTAATTTGCATACATTTCCAGAGGAGAAATCATAACACTGGATAAAGCCAGGTTCAAAATACATGTTTCATTTTGTTGACATGAAGGAGTTTTGGATATCTCTTTTTATCACTCCATAAATCAGAACTACTACTGTACACTGAGTACTGAGTTCAATTTCTGAATTGATACCACGTGTACTGTAGTTACTGTGCAGTGGTGGTTTTGCACTGCTCCTTGTTTTGTGAAAAACATATATAGATCAAATAAGTTGACTGACATTAGACATGAAAACCATAAACACAATAAACTGTTGCAATATTTTTACTACCGGTTTTCAGGTAGAAATTTGCAAATAGGTGACAATTCAGCATTACACTATACTAATATCCTTGCACACCTTAATGCACTTAAGCCAGCCAGGAAACATTCAGCTCTTCCATGAGTAATGGAGCAATACATTTCTTTGTAAAGGAAATCAGAGGGACGGGGGTGGCATTTGATATGGAGCAAAGCACTTACTCCATATTAAAGCCAGAAACATTTCATCCCACCGACTTGTTCAACAAACAAGTCCAAAAATATACACGACTCCAGGGCACTTTGGCCTTGGCCTAGAAATCCTGGTCACTTGTGGCCATTTTGATATCAACTTAGCTCCACCTCAGTATTAAGATGTGTCAAAGGGAACATTTCCTGGTATTTGATCCAGTGTTTGTAGGTTACATAACATTGTGAAATGTATAAATATGTTTGGTGCTTCACTGCAAAACTGTAGAGATACAGACACGATGAAGTTGGTGATTTTTGCTCTCTTTGTTGCTGGTGGTAAGGATCTCTCACACACAACACTGTTCACATACAGTTTTCTCTACAAACTGAATGCAGATTAACAGTTGAATGTCCCTGTCTGTCTCTGCAGCCTACGGGTGCGGCCTGCCCACCTTCCCCCCTGTGGTGAGCAGGGTGGTTGGAGGAGTGGATGTCAGGCCTCACAGCTGGCCCTGGCAGGTAAAACAACACCTCAACGGTCTGAAATAGACTTATTTTGGACTGCAGACTTCATGAGAGGAAAGCTAATGAAAGGCTTACTGAGTATATTCATAAATACCATGTGTCAGTGTGGGTGCTAATCACTGACATCCTTAACTATGAGAAAAATTTTCCCCTAGAATTTCGTATACAGACGATGGTGTATATTTTCCATAACAGCTGCAGTATTATGTAAACAAATTTATCAGGTTATATTTCTGAAATAAATAATTGCTAGTTATAATCAGGATTTATGTTAGTTTTTAAGAAAATCAACTCAGGGAAAATGTAACATATTATTATTAATATATATGTTTTATAGAAGGTTTGTAGGGTATTTTTTTGTCCTCTAAGGTAACAACAGGGAGTTTTATTTATTCTGTCACAGCAAAAAACATTTTTTTTTAAGACAATACTGTTGCTAATCACTAGCATATCCCAGATTATAAATAAATCATCCTCGCATTTAATATGTATATATATATATATATAATATGATATATATTTAATATATAGAAAAATATTTTTATTTTATAAAAACCCACAGTGGCATTATGTTAACAAACTGGCATTTAATGGTTGAAATTCTGAAAATTAATCAATATTAGGTAGCGAAGATTGATTAAAAAAGAATTTGAAGAGTTAACTTGGCGAAAGTGTCAAATGATATATAGAAAACAAAATTGTTGAGCTAAAAGGAGATTGTTGAATGTGTCCATGTCTTAGATTTCCCTGCAGTACAACAGAGAGGGTGAGTGGAGACACACCTGTGGAGGAACTCTGATCTCTAACCAGTGGGTCCTCACCGCAGCTCACTGTATCAGGTATGAAGCAGAGGGGCCCAAAACACTTCATGATGATAAGTTATAATGACTCAGCACTGACATGGATCATGCTGTATGGAATAATAAACATACCTCAAAGATGATTTAATATAATTAGCTTCAAATATATGTTTAATTAATTCAAGAAATACCCAGAATCAAGTGACAAAAGGTCAAATAACAGTTAATTTATCTAACCCACCAGCACATTTCTCATCTTTTCTCACTTAGATTAAGTGCTCGTTAAAACACCATATTTGATATAAAATCAAAGCATGGTCAGTAATTGGCTAATGATTTTTTTTAAGCATACTGCAGAAAAGCATGATGAAATGTACTTTTCAAAGAGGCTCTATGAGCAAATACATCAGTGCTTCATATCTGTGTTCTGTGTGGACTTGCAGCAGCGGCAGGGAGTACAGAGTGGCCATGGGAAAGCACAACCTGGTGGAGGTAGAGGACGGTGTTGTGTTCCTGGGCGCCGCTAACATCGTTGTTCACGAGAAGTGGAACCCCTTGTTCATCCGGTATCTTCTCACTAAGATTGTGGCAATGAAATGTGGAACTTTACTGACAATCAAAAAAAAGATTTCAGCAAACATTACAGCTGCTGGTCTATGATGAATCTGAACATGTGCTTCCTCTCCAGTAACGACATCGCCCTGATCAAGCTGGAGGCCCCCGTCACCTTCACTGACAGCATCATGGCTGCCTGCCTCCCTGCTGCCGGCTTCATCCTGCCACATAACGAGCCCTGCTACGTCACCGGCTGGGGTCGCATCTACAGTGAGGGCCCAATCTCTCTCATTTAATCAATCACATGAAATATCATCATAACATAACTTATTGCAGTTTTAAAAATATATACTAACAGCAGAGGTTCAACGTAACTAAGTACATCTACTGTGGTACAATTTTGAGGTGCATTTTACTTAGTACAGTATATCCATTTTATGCAACTTTATACTTAATATACTTACTACATTTAGCTGCCAACTTTAGTTACTTTTCAGGTTGAGATTTAACATAAAAACATGATCCATCTACTAAGGTGTATGCAGTGTACTACATGAGTAAATGTAAAGAACACCTTTTGTTCTTTGCAGTTGGAAGATTATTCTGAAATAAGATGCTTTTTTACACGCTGGATGACAACAATTTGTTCACCTAATCCTGTTTCCCTCAAAGCCACAGTTCGATGAGACATCTGTCTCGTTAAGTTGATGTTTTTCAGAAGTATTTTACCTGACCTGACGCTGAGCTGCTCCCCATCTCTCCTCCTCACAGCCGGAGGTCCCATCGCTGACATCCTGCAGCAGGCCCTCCTGCCCGTGGTGGACCACGCCACCTGCTCCAAGCCTGACTGGTGGGGTTTCCAGGTGAAGGACACCATGGTCTGTGCCGGCGGAGACGGAGTTGTGTCTGGTTGCAATGTGAGTCTAAAACAACACAAAATGACACATCATGCTGTGGCACCAAATGCTTTCTGACATGAGTAAACTGGACACAGTCTGTCATGTGTTACACAGACCACCTGTTCTATTGATAATTTTATGGTAATTTTACATAACATTTTGGTAATTACATAATAAATGTTTGTACTTATATTTACACATATATTTTTTTTTATTATTAACTTTACATTACATATCAACTTTCTGATAGTTGATTATTTGTTTCAATGATTTATATTTTTTCCAGTCTTCTATGACTATGATATTAAACTGAATCTATTGTGGTTTCCGACAAAACAAGCTATTTGAATACTTTAACTTAAGTTTGATGGTGTCAGGAAATTGTTATTGGCTTTTTCTGACAACTTATGGACCATGCAATTATTAACAGAGAACATTTACAGATTAATCAAAAACGACAATAACTGTTACATTTACAAACAGTATGGGCCCTCCCCCTTTCCACTTTAGACTTTTAACATAAATCCTTATTATTATACTGCTTGCTAATCCCCCCAAAATAAACCATCTCACCTAAAATGGCCTTTTTTTGTGAATAACGTTCAGTATTTCAGAGTGTCCGTTTACAGTACAGTCACTGAGTATATTTCAAGGACAGCTAGTTAAAGTTAAATGTGGAGTTTGACCACTGATCATATGTTTCCTCTCACATGACTCAGGGGGACTCTGGCGGCCCTCTGAACTGTCTGAATGCCGACGGCTCCTGGGAGGTTCACGGCATCGTCAGCTTTGGCTCTGGACTCAGCTGCAACTACCCAAAGAAGCCCACTGTGTTCACCCAAGTCAGCTCCTACATGGACTGGATCAGCGCTGTAAGCTCCTGAACCCCTCACTACATCACTGATGTTTTATTTCAGCCATTTCATTCCGTGTGTTATTGATGAAAATGTGTCGCTGACTCTGTTATTTCTTCCACAGAAAATGGTGGCATATTGAGAGGATGGGCTTCTGGGATTAAAGCCACTATGTGCACATATAAAATAAATAAAAAAAACTATAAATGAAATACAATGTGTCTTCTTTTCTGTACCATGCATTATCTGGGAAGCCGTTTCCCAAAAATATGCAGAGCAATAAAAGATAAGTGAATCTTAAGCCTGAGGAGTCAACTGAAATATTACTTTTATTTTGAAAAATTATATAATCTATAAAGTTTGAACAAGGATACTTAAATAGCCGAAAAGAATCCAGTGTTCGCAGTGGGCGTAGTGATGGGAAAACCCTGTCACAGGCCACATGCTGTGTTCTCAGTCTGCACAACATGTTTGACTTTCTGCATGTGTCAGCCAGGTTTCCCAGGACAGGCTATACTCTGGTTAGTGTTGCTAACATACAGTATAAATAACAGCCTGTTGATAACACAAGACTTAGGCACACACTTCATACTCTGCAGTCATGAGGAGCCTGGTGGTTCTCGCTTTTGTGGTAGCTAGCGGTAAGACACAAGTTACTTTAAACTTACTTACTGTACAATAATCCAGATGAAAGGGCCTTTATGGTCTCATAAAGAGAACTCATAATTATTTATTTCTTCAAGCGACACTGAACTTGTTCATTTTTGGCTCAAATTCATCAAAAAACTCTAAATCACAAATAAAATTTTGATGCAAAAATCACAATAAACATTTCCTAACCTTGTCCCAGCCTACGGATGTGGCGTTCCCACTTTCCCTCCTTTGGTGAGCAGGGTGGTGGCAGGAGAGGACGTCACGCCCCATAGCTGGCCCTGGCAGGTAAGCTCTGCTCTGGATGTGTAAATAACAATAAAACATGCTCACTCTAACAACCAGAGATTATTGTGGCATAAATAATTTATGATAACGATTTTATTCCAATGTGAAAACCAAAAATTAATAAAAGCTGTCAGTGAAATTCATCTTCACTTTGTTCATTGTGTTAATTTAAATTGTAGGGAGGTGAAAAGTAAGTCTGTAGCCATAACTGTACATGAACACGACAACATGAATTTTTATTTCACCAGTGACACCTATTTTATTGTTATTTAATGAAAACTTAACTGAAACCTTTCTTTTTTAGCTGCGCCCTTTGGTAGTCTGTTTTGCTGTTCTTAATTGAAATTTTATTTTTCTAACATCTTTATTGTTTTTAACCCACAAGCCCAATTATTTTTTTGTAGGCCTTAATTATTTTATTTGAGTTATTTGTTAGTTCAACTCATGTCTTATTGATTTTTATTGGTCAGCTGTTATAATTTATTTATTACTTTTTTAAATGGTTGTAATTGACAGCTTAATAATTCTTAGTGGTCGGCTTCTCTATATTATAAATTAATTTATTAAAAATGTGTTTAATGGATTTACTCACAACATATCATTTATTTGTCTGTTTTAATTGAGGCTACTTATATCTAATGTTTTATCTTTACACGATCCACACAGTGTTTGTGGCTGCAACTTACTGATGCTCATGTGTGATATTTCTAGCGTAACTGTAATGTGCTGTAGTGTACCCAGTGTCCTCTGTGCTCTGCTCAGATCTCGCTGCAGTCAGACAGCAGTGGGCGCTGGAGGCACGTCTGTGGAGGAACCCTCATCTCCTCTGACTGGGTCCTCACTGCTGCACACTGCATCAAGTAAGTTCAACTCCACCCTCAGGGGAAGGCTGTCAGTATAATCACAGCGACAATACAGCACAAGCTTCACAAATTTATACAGAGAACGTTTTTGTTAAAGGTTACATTTATGTATTTAACTAGTTACACAACTGTTAAATGTAGTCGTTTTATGTTAATAAGAACTTAAAAACTCCTACTGTTCATGTATTTTTACTCAGTAGTGATTCATTATGCCCACTTCATGAAGTTTTATATATTTACGGTGCCAAACCAAGTATCTGTGCCAGGAAATATTCTGTTGCCCAACAGGAAATGATGCATTTAGCTCTTTCTGCGACTGTTAGTGCTTCTGGTTTGGGGAATGAATAGCAGAGCAAAGCAGCAATGGCCGCCATGCCTGAAGAGAGAAAGTAATGAACTCCTGCTTCATATTTATACAAAAAAAAAAAACCTTCCAGAGATTACTGCTTTAACCACTTAACAACAGTTTGGTCTCTGTAACAACCATGCATGACCTCAGCAACACTGCTAAGCATCTGCAGTCCACCATCAACTTAATCCCAGTTTTGTACACACAGGTAGAAAGTCAATACTGCTGTCCAAACCCTGTGTCATCTGCCACCCCACAGTGACCGCTACAACTACAGAGTGGAGCTGGGTAAACACAGCCTGAAGACGGGCGAGGAGGGCTCGGCAGCACGGAGGGCAGCCAAAATCATCACTCATGACGACTACAACACCCTGCTCAGCCGGTAACTGCCGCCCACACACTCAGCTCCAGATTAGCTCATGAGTGGAGGGCATGATCAGCAGGCCAGCGCGTGTAGGCAGAGCATAATTAGTAACCCGAGGACGCAAAACATTCATATATATTCCTATCATTGCTTCCTGATGTGGGTGTCTTGTTTTGTCCCTTGCAGTAACGACATCGCTCTGATCAAGCTGTCTTCCCCCGTCACCTTCTCCGACACAATCATGACCGCCTGCGTCCCAGACCGGGGCGTCGTCCTGCCGCACGCGGCTCCCTGCTACGTCACCGGCTGGGGTCGGCTCTCCAGTGAGTGAAGCCACCTCTGCACCATGAGTCACTGTGAATCTGCAGCACAAATTCACACCCCAAACTCATTGGTTGCCTGCTTGGTGGTGTCTGAACAGTGTCCGTGCACCTGTCAATCAATTTAGGTCAAACATTGAAGTCAAACTCACTTTTTTCACAGAGTTATCAACTGATCATAATAATTTATGTTAGTTCAATTTTACTATAGTTGATCTAATTTGTATTACTATTTTGACTTAACTGTATATATATTTATATTGTATGTATCATTTTTCAAAAGGTTTTCATTAGGTTGTAGAAGCACATTAACTTTGCATAGTAGATCTTATTTATGTTGATCTAATTTGCTTGTTACTTTTATATTATATGACTTTATATATATATATATAAAAAGAAGAATGATGCATATTTCTTAAATGAATGAACAATGGGTGTTATATAATTGTGATCTCAAAATTTACCAAAAATAATCGTCAACAAAATTGTGATGATCTGCAAAAATATTATTTTTGCCATTATTGAGCAGCCCTAGTTTAATGCAGATCATATTAAAATAATAGCTTTGGTTTGAAGGAACAAAAAAAAGAAAGAAGCCATGATTTCATGAGGTTTAATATCAGGTTTAGTAACTAGATTTTGCTCTGCGTGCTGCCACTGCTGCAGTAAAATCTGATTATGGTTTACAGCCTTCAGACACGTGTTACTGCCTTGTGAGCTTCCAGTATTTTACCAGAACACGCCTGCACCATTAACTGTGTTTACACTCAGTTATAACAGAGATGGCTAGGTTTGTCAGCACTACAACTATCTGTGTCGTTGTGCCATACACAACTATATATGGTCGTTAGTATATCAAGGTGGCCCTCTGTCAGCTAAATGGCTCAAGAGATGTCCCATGTACAGCACTCATGATACCATTCATTTTGGTATTAAATTAAATCCTCTAACTCTCTTTCCTGTTCACCATCTGTAACAGCAAAAAATGATCTCCCTCGGGCATCCCATCTGTCCCCCGAGTGAACCTCCCCAAAGCAAAATCCTGTTTCTTACCAGAGTTAAGCCTGTTTCTTCTGCACAGCCAGCGGCCCTGCAGCTGACATCCTGCAGCAGGCCCTCCTGCCCGTGGTTGGCCACGATATCTG
>CAFUXE010000297.1:416138-434061 GCA_903364295.1 Serranus cabrilla | reverse complement strand
ACTAATTAACAAGGCACACCTGTTAATGAAAAGTATTCCAGGTGAAAATCTCATGAATCTGACTGAGAGAATAACAGAAGTGTGTCATCAAAACTTAGAAGAATCTAAAATATAACATATATTCTGGTTTAACACTTTTTTAACTACATAATTCCATGTGTTCTTACATAGATTTGACATCTTCAGTATTAATAAAAAATCATCAAAATAAAGAAAAACTATTGAATGAGAAGATGTGTCCAAACTTTAGACTGGTACATGTACATACATAGGTCTGCACAATTATTGGAACTTTATTGATACCGCAATATGGAGTAGTGCACAGGAAATCACAGGAGGTGCAATATTGCAAGCAAATATTTATCAGTTAAGTAATGTGTTGCTGTAGAGATGTCGGGGCCAACAACTCTTCTTCTACAGGCTTAGTGGAAAAATAATCTTTGGTCCAGATCATTACAAAAAAAATCCAAAATAGATTCTTACCTCTGTGATGACCTTTTCAAGTTTTGCCTCCCAGGCCAAAGGAAAATTACTAAGTGATCACTTGCAGCCAGTCGTCCTTAGTGTGTGTGTGTGCTGACCTGCAGGGAGACTCCGGCGGCCCCCTGAACTGCCAGAACCCCGATGGCTCCTGGAGCGTCCACGGCGTGGTGAGCTTCGGTTCTGGTCAGGGCTGCAACGTCCTCCAGAAGCCCACAGTCTTCACACAAGTCAGCTCCTACATCAACTGGATGAACACAGTGAGGAACACTTTCATTTTGTATTTACCTCGCCAGCATAAACAAAGGAGCCTGAGGCCAACAAAGGCCTCGCCTTTCAAAAACAGGAAGTGTATTATAATTGTGTTCTGTTGTTCACTCTGCAGGTTATGACCAACTACTGAGGACGCCGTTCAACTGCTACGATTTTTAATGTGTTGTCTCATTTTTTTAAACTGCAAATTAAAATGAAAACACAGAGACAGAGCCGGTGTTTGTTAATGTAAAGCTAAAGTACGGCCATATGACACCTGGATGTTTCTCTTACCTTTCAATGCGGTAGCTGCATATTAACCAAACATTGGCAAACAGTAACAAAGTAAGAAAATATTGATGGTAAAACCCTCGAGGGATTATGGCATACCAGTGCACATTATACACACAGCTGTTCAAAATACACTTCTTTAACACTTGGTTAATTAACAAATACTTCCTTTTTATTTCTCATAAAATATTCATGAGATAAATCTGTTTTTAAGAAAAAAAAACACATTTTACACAAACATTAGAATTATCATAGAAAAGCACATTTTCACAGTACATATAAAAGAAATAGAGATTTACGTCATAAAAAAGCAATTATAAAGGAACCAACAGCATGTGTTTCAGACACTCAAAGTGACAGCTCAATCAAAACACTAATTTCATCAATGTAAAACATTTTGACTACAAAGTAATAAAATCAATCATGTAGTTAACGGGTCCTTTGCAAATGAGGTACAGTGACTACGTCTGCAGTACTGAACATGACAAAAAATAAAGACTTAATACACTGTGTGGCAAGTTTCTCCTTTGAAAACAAGCCAGAGAAATGTAGACACTGAAATGCTTCATTTAAAACCTGGAGTGACTCAATGACCTTTTGCTTTTTGCTTCTCAGAAAACATTTATGACAACATTTGAGTAATCTTTGCTTTAATTACATTGAGTTTTGTTTAAACAGTGTAGAAAACTGGGTGATTAAGTCATTGATAAAAAAGTGCCTTTTGTCCCATAAAACAAAAGCCAAAAAAATCCTAGCTGTGCAGCTTCATAAGATGTGTAAATATTAATTGAATGATCCTTTCATTTGGCTTCAGCTTTTCATATTTAATAATAAGTCTAACCTGAAGAAGAAAGGAGAGGTTTTGGATAAACCGTGCATGGGGATGGCGCTCAAACCAGCTCCCTGAACATCTGCTTTTTTTCCTCTGTTCGTCTCATTCTCTGCATATTTCTAAGTGAAAACAGGGCCGCGAGTCAAGCTGTGGCTGCAGGAATGGTGATGAGCAAGGGAGTGAGCAATAGTTGCTGTTGTTACGGCGCAGCTGCACCGTCAAAGAGTCTTTCTGTTGGTCATCTACGAGCAAAAACAAGCCCGGAGAGAAGCAGAGACTACACTGCTCCACAGTGTTCACCATGGCTACAGGGAAAAGGCGCTCAACTATTCACAAGCCTCGTCCATTATGCTCTTCCTCTTGCCTCGCTGTTTGTACGTTTAAAAGCGACATTAGAGCTCAGGTTCAGTCATACAATGTCTGTTGAAATGTTTGAGGAAGAGCAGCGGTGTTGTTACAAGGCACTTAACTGTCCTTTAGAGTGTAGAACTGTTTGTTAGCATTAGCACTTCCATAAGAACTTCCTAGAAAATGGTTTCTTCCTGGAAAGTAATTCCCTTAACCTAAAAGTGACGGTATTGCCCGATCTGCTGTGTGCATGCACTTCCTGACCCCTGACCCTAAACCTTCAGGGTCATCGTCTGACCTTGTCCGTCTTGTACAGCGGATCAAGTTTCCAGTACCGATCAGGCAGAGACAGGGACCACTGGTTGTGGAAATATACATTTCAGCTCCTCCCATTTTCTTTCAAACTGAAACCCAACTACTTTGCACTCCTGAGCGGCTGTTTTGTCGCACGCTAACAACCATCTGTAAAAGTCATTGTTTAGTTTTTGCATACTGTGTGGTTGAGTCTCACGTCAACATGCTGCCTGCCCTGGACAAAGCAGCAACCTCACTGAGGGGTTAGACAGCTGTTTGCTCGCTTGTTAGCCGTGTCAGATTGATAAGCTGCCAGCATGAAGAGCTGTGAGTTTGTTTTAGCGTCTTTGTGCGCTTTGTTTCACGGGGTATTTAATGCACCCTTTTAGTGATTTTGGGCCATGTGCTGCCTACAGAAGAAATATCCACAACCTTACAATCATGAACTGTTGGGCATCGTTTTCAATACGGATTTCCACATAAGTCAATAGCAAATAAATACATAAATAAACACCTTTGAAATAAATACACACGCCTATGAAATGTATTCTGAAATAAATGAATTAATCACTAAATATATGAATAAATACAAATATATAAATGAGCCAACATATATAATAAATATACTTTTTATTTTAAAAAAAGGATGTTTTTTTTTTTTATTTATTTCAGGTGATTTGATTCCCTCATGTCACATATATTTCACTCTTAGCCAGCAGCAATGCTCGGTCTAACTGTTTATTTAACTATGTTGACCCATGTTATTTACTTATACCCATTATTACATTCATACACCTATTTATGGTCTCATTTAACTATTTCATTTGCTGAGATACATATTTATTTATTTATTTAATATGGACTTAAATGGAATTCCAAAAGTCTATTTCACTCTGACGTGATGAACACGTCGGCCAAAATGTAAATAAAACAGAATGAGATGATTTGTTAATCCTTTGTGAAATATATTCAGCTAAAAACTGCACTCAGACAATATATTTAACCTCTGGAAACCCACCCGCCTGTCAGTGGGCTTTTGTAACATGCTGAACAAGCGCAACTGTAGAAACTAGAAAAGTGAAGCCTCATACTAGCATTTTAGCCCCACAGCTCAAATGTTGTTGTTGGTCTTATCCTACCTCTCAACCTATTTTAAGCCTGATACATGTTTGTGTTTGAAGACATACACTCTGGATTTGATACATTCTGTTTTATTGTTTTACACAGCATCCCAACTTGACTGTAACTTCTGAGATATTCTAACTAAGCTCAAACAAGTGATATTTTGTTGGCATCCAACAATTACAATTCCCATTAGGTCTGGAAAAATGCTAACAGCTAAGAGTCATGGGAGCTGTGACTGATTGATGCTGACAAATCTTTATTTTACAGCTTTTATTCGGCTTCTCAGGGAAACAGATAGAAAAAAACTCTTTAAAGCCAAAGCTAGTTGAACAGAAGTTAATATGGAGGTGGGGAGGGACCCCGGTAAGAGTCTAACAGCGACACCATTTATTAATATTGCCAGAGGACCATGTTGTTGACAGTGAGGGAGAGTGTCTGTGTAGCATAGCACATCAGGTCAAGCAGGCTGCTCACTCACCATGGAGCCGACATTTGGCAAACCGCTGGCAGCAGTAATCCAAAACCTCCCAAGGTGAAGCCCTGCCCAAACAGCAGCTACTTCCCTAAATGAGTGCGCTGCACACAACAACCGCTCGGTAATGTTCTGTGATCTCTTCCTTTGTCAACAGCCTGTGCACAGTGGAGGTCGGTTACATTAGGATGATCAAGGAAAACTGCATTTGGTGTATGCTTTTCAGTCCACCGTGCCACAGTGAGGAAGTGTGCAACTGAGTCTGTCACTACCTGTCTGTATCCGTCCCAGAGATCCAAAACTAGAAAAAGAAGCAAAGGTTTCTCTGTTCTGTGCTTTGGAGTGATGTGGCACAGAACAGATATTGTATTTATAAAACAGTGCCACTGAGAAGGTTCACAAAGAGAAATCTTCATGTCTTGGTTTAAAAAATGCAGATCCAGATCCACAGACGGTGATCGTGGAGGATTCCAGGAGATTCAGGAGATTGTTTCAAACATGATCAGCGTGATCTTAGAGTGGAGGCACTTTATCCTCATACTGCGGCGGAGGAGTAAGAGGTTCTATACTGAATCCTGTTGGCGGCTGGGCGTTATCAACGTTTTTCATGTGCAGCTTCTCGGATTTAATCCTGCGGATCTTGATAGGGAGGAGCTTGCGGCTATTTTTCCCAGCTCTGCGATTTGATGTGGAAGCAGCAGCACTGGGAGCACCGGAACCCGGAGCAGGCGTTGATACGGTAGTGTTGACCTCTGACCCCTCAAACTCATACTGTACTCCATCAACTTGGACAAGGTCATCGTAGGAAGGCAGCTGGGAGGTGCTCGGCCGGAGGTTGCTCTGACGGACAGGGTACTGGTCGCTGCCCACTGCCTCCTCATAGCTGGGCACGGCAAACCGATGGGCTTGTTCCTCAGCACTGCAGAAACATGAGACAGAAATATTAAGGACTCGACAGCCTGTCATCCAACCACATGGACTTCACTAGCTATGTTGTCAGTAAAGGAAAAAATAAGCAAACAAGGACTTTACTAAATGTATTAAAGGCAGGTTTCATGGTGGAAAACGATTAGAACATTTGAAATGTTTTGCTTTATTTAACAACAGCAAAACTATATAAAAATACTTATTTACAAACTCAAACAACTCATACACTATAGTCCAAGTAAAAGTGTTTTAAACAACAAGGTTGGGGTGAAAACATAAGTGTTTGGGGAGTACTTATCCTGCATGAGTTGTGTCAGTTTGTAAGGATTTTCTACCTTTTTGGATTCTCCGTTTGATGTGGAGGTTTGCAAGAAAAACTACATTTTCTTCAGAAATTCAAGGTAGCATGGGGCAAGGAAGTGATATAGAGATGATTAATTTGGGAGTGAAGAATTCCTTTAAAAAGGCTGTTGTTCAGCAGCCAAATGTGAAGTCTCAGAACTTCAAAGACCTCATTGATCTGCCAAAACAGAATACCAGACATTGTTTTCAGTATCATGGATGATCCATCTAATCACTGACTTTCATAATGCTCTGAAAAGTGGTTTCGGCCAACAGTGAATGAACTGTAAAAACCCTTTTGAGCAGATGTTTCTCACATACCCAAGACTGGCAGTAGACATACTTAACTTAAAAAGTAATCTATTCATTCCTAAAGTCTGAATGCTGTTTAGCTAGAAAGCTCTAACTGGACTCACGTCTCTCTCTCCTCCTGCTCCCTGGCTGCCACTCCTCCGTTGCTCTGGGCCTCACGGAGCCTCTGCTGCTCCCGCTGTTTGTTCCTCATTCCCAGACACAGGGAGAGCAGCAGCATGACGACCCCGGACCCCACCAGGACAAAGGCCACGGAAGACGCTTTATGCTTCCTGCCATTAGTACCACTGTCATCTTCTGAGCTGCTGCTGCTGCTGTTGCCGGCCGCGTCTGCAGGTACCACGCTCCACACAATCATCACAATGCCGAGGGCCACCAGCCCCACCCCCAGAGCACAAAGTGCATACTGGGAACCTGAGTTTCCACTGTTTTCACTGCTGATGTTGTTGTTGTTGCTGCCAGTGCCTCCTCGGCCATGGGCGCTTGGTGGTACATCCACACTTGATCGCATCGTTTCAGTCCAAAACCTTCAGTCAGAGCAGCTCCAGTGAGGTCAAAACCTGCAGAGAGGGAGAGAGACAGGTGAGGCAGTCAGAGCTTTCCTGTTTAGAAATGAAGAAACCGAACGTCACAGCCACTCAGTGACTTGTTCTTTATGACAGGACCAACCCAGTTTTTACTGAAAATGACATAAAACATGAACATAAATGACTGTAATAAAAGTTCCTTTGTAGAGGCTTCTGCAAATAGGAGTGTTGCACTGTAAAAAATTACAGCATTTTCTTTTAAAGTCACTTGTTACCCAATGTCAACACATTACAAGGGTAGATAAGGACAGCTATGGCCCATGTAAAACATAACAGTAACTATACAGTATGAAGGTTTGATTACTAGACTACACTTCAAAGTTAAAATAAATATCATCATCTTCAAGATACACCTTTGTTTTGAAAATCCTACTTTATATTATATATTAAAAAGAACAGATTGTCTTTCATTTGAATGGCTGGTGTTATTAATTGTGTTAAATGAGATATAATTTTGTTGTTGTGTGTCCTCATGTTTATGCATATCTGGACATATTTTGTCGCAGAAATAGCAACACATCCGTAAAATGAAGCAATGAAACATGAGAGGTGTGTAGTTGATCAAAATGAAGGCTGGCATGGTATAAGAAAGCGGGAAGGAAATATTCCAGGGGTAAGTAAGGAATGGGCCTTTGGTCCCCCTACTTTCCGCCCCTGGACTGTTTTGGCATCGCGGCTGGTCCAATCCCATCCCATTTCTTTCATATAAATCCAAAACCAAACATTAGAGGCAGAACTATTAGTTTAGCATGAACTGAAACTGTTGCACACAGTAAAACGATCCACTAACAGCACTGAGCATGACCAATCAGCCTTTAACATGGCCTCTCAAACATCTACTGCACACTAAGAACATGCTATTGATCACAAGGCCACCCTGCAGTGCAACTATTTTATCTTTACAAGATCATGAGGTCTGCTGGGAAGTTCGAGCTCTCAGACAAAAGTCCAAATGAATTAACTATCTATACACATATATATATACAACCTCTGTAACCATTCAATAATACACTCTCTGTGTCTGTGTCTGTGTGCACTCTGCAAACATGCCTGGACCTGCAATCTGAAGTAGGTAAACCCCAGCTCCAATTTAGGAATACCCTCACTGAAGAATGCATGGCATGAGCCTGAGTTATGCTTATCATGGCAGCTGAACACACAAACACACACACAGACACAGATTACAGGCCTGTTGTGTAATTCAGAGGAACATTTACGTGAAGATGTCACATATTACGGTCCTGTGTGGGGCGTGACTAAAGGTTATATTTCACCTCATGACAGTTTTGCAGTAAAGAAAGTTAGACATTGACGTTCCCGCTTTAAAAAAAAACTGTACGGAACTTCAACACAGTCGGACATTATCCTGGAGACAACTACTGTCTAAAAATACTTTTTTATAATCTTAGTTTGTCAAACTGCACAGCTTGGGTCCAATGCTAGGTTACATAGACGTTATGTGATTATATTTGGGTGTTAAAGTGTTAGAGTGGAGCATTAAAATCTCACATTAAACGGCTTTTCTCGTTGTTTCGCTAACACGTACCGTGAAGTGTCCGTTTGGCTCCACACTGGGCGGGTTGCTTACGTTGACCACAGCAGGATATGCAAAGCAGCGCAACAAAAACTTTCCAGAACCGCTAAAAACTTTGGCTACTGTGTAACTTTTAGTAACATTTCAGCGACACAACTGAAAAATCCAGCCAACGAGTGTGTCGGCTTCCCACTCACCTTCGCATCGTTTGTCAGGCTCTAACTGTCCGCCTCTTCTTCTTCTTTTTCTCACAGCTAGGAGGTGTGGCGTTTGTTTTCTATTCCTCTGCCGACACACACACGAGTGGATGTGGCATAATTTGTTGACAAATCGCGTTTAAGCGTCAGGAACTTTGCCTCTGAGACGGATGGGCCCGGACACACAGAGAGAGGGAGAGCCGGAGGAGGGAGGGGGCTCACTGCTGCACTTCCAGTTTCATTAACCCTTTCACTGCCGGGCTTGTTGAAGGATGCAGACAACTAAGTGGGGAAATTTTTTTTCTCTGTGGGGGGGTTAGGGTTAGGGGGTGATACATTAATCTCTAGGGTGCCTTTGAAGTGGAGAAAAGATGAGAAAGTGACTTCAAGGGTGCCTTCTTAGTAGAGGCAGCATGATTAAGTGACCTCTAGGGTGTCCCTTTATAATGTGAAACCTTGATTAAGTGATCTCTATTGTGCCTTTTTAGTGGGGAAAACATGAGAAAGTGACATTAGAGTGCCCTTTTATTGGAGAAAGCATTGTCAAGTGACCTTTAGGGGGCCTTTGTAGTGGAGATAACATGATAAAGTGACCTCTAGAGTGCCTTGTTAATGGAGATAACATGATAAAGTGACCTCTAGAGTGCCTTGTTAATGGAGATAACATTAGAAAGTGACCTCTAGAGTGCCTCCTAGAGGAGAAACCATGATAAAGTGACCTCTAGAGTGCCCTTTTAGTGGAGAAAACAAGAAAAGTTACCCATAGGGTGCCATGGCAGTGGTGGAAAAAACATAACATTTCCTTTAGGATGAAGGTTTCAATGTAGGAAACATTATATTCAGCTTCTATACTATATAAGCTTGTATTGAGCTTTAAACACATGAGAGGGTTTGCAGTGAGTTTAACTTGCTTGTACTGAGCCCTGTATTATAGCTGTAAACTGGCAGGAAAGTGCACTTCAACAGTCAAGATTTACAATATCTTATGATGATAAAAAGAAATGCCTCGGGACTTCCCTTCAGAGAATTATGTAATTTGGCACTAATTGCATGCAAATTAGAAACCGTTTTCAGTACATTTCCGATTAAATGCTAAGCGAGTGTACCCAAGAGAAGCCTTAGACAGAGCACAGTCAGCTCAACATGCAGAAATGTCTGCAGGAAGTGTACAAGTCAACACATTAGGAACAAAGTTCTCCATAATAAATGAATAATAGGTGAATATTAATTTGGGTTTAAATGAAAATCAACAACTCCTTTTAAACGCAACACAAGTAACAACAATGTGCACACCACTTGAGGCCTTTTCCACATCTGGAGCTGCTGTAGCAGGAAACGCACAGGAGTTCCTTATAACTGTTTTATTTTATTTTCTTTACTGCAGCTGGTAAAAGTGGTGCTAAATTGAATTATTTTACTTCTGGATATCCTGGTTAACCTGCAATAACTCTTATCGGTTGGTTTATATTTTGTATTAAGTACAAAGTAGCATAAAGTGGAAACACCTACATAAAATACAATGAAACATCAGTAAAATACTTGAGTAAAGGTTCTTATTAATATTCCACCACTGCCTCTAAAGGAGCAGATGCACTATGTTTTTAGTGATGATGCATTATGTATTCATCTAGGACATGAGAAATCATCTGTGGTGATGCCTTCAGTGTATAGAGGAAAGTTTTGGTTTTGAACAGAGAAATGTAATAATGTGCATTAAAATCCCAGAGTGGAATATTGCTGTGGAACACACTAAACATAAAAATGTGTTTATTATGTGTGAGAACTGGTTAAACCTTCTGTTCATTACCAGGCTTCAGCCTGACTGATACCCTCACATTAAATACTAAACAGGAGTCAAACTGTTTGTGCATTTCACAAAATAAGGCCTGAGGACCAGCAGGGGTCGTTAAAATTAGTTGCGAAACACTTGCTGTGTGTGCTCTGATAAATTCTGCACAGTGTGCATTAGTGGTTATTGGGCCCATGTTAGTTTAATTTTGTAGTTAGAGCCCGATCAAAGCATTTCCCCCAAAAAACACATTTAAAAGCATGCTTGAAGTTAATGCAGCTTTTAAAAAATAATGTCATAATCCAATCAATTTTAAGACCTGAGACTTCTTAAGGCCTGTAATGCAAATGATTGGATTTTAGACTTTTTAAGGACCTGCAGAAACCCTGATTATACAACAGCAGGTTTCTCTCCATTTGCAATTTATTTCTCTTCATCACAGTTGGACCAATTTTGCATAAATCTTTTCTGAGTCGAAACTCACCCCAAAATACTGACACAATTTTTGTTGTCCATGAAAATCTATGTGACCCTCTGCCAGACTAATAAATGACAGCTGATAAATAAGACTGAACCCCGCTGACTCACTGTGCTCTTAACACTTCCCCATGCAGTAAACACTGTCACGCCAATCAGTTTCATATCAGGCTTACGCGAACAGACCTTTACTTCCTCTTTGTAAATTTACCACCTACTCACTGTCACACTCCTTTGAGCAGAACCACAGGACGCACATGGTCGTCCAACAGGCATTAAAGCAGCACAAACGTCTCTGTGTTTCTGCCTGCATGTATCTACTTTACATGTTGTTACCCAAGACAGTAAAAATGGGCTCAACATGGCTTGACTTCCTCCTCCCAGAGTCCTCTTCGGTGTTGGCCTGCTACAATGAGGACTAGACGTTTTCACAATAATGACAAAACCAGTTGCAACCCTGACCACTTGCTGCATTGTTCCTTTTGAGTGAGGCGGCCCTGTTGTGCCGGGCTCCGGGGAGGTTTTCTTCCTCCACAGCTTATGTCTGGTTCCTCTGTTTTACCGCACAAACACACACACACACCCATGGGGGGAAAAATAGACAGAGAACCGCAGTGAACAAGCCTTGATTACATCTGGAAGTCGTATCACTGTCAGCCTGTAATCAAATTAAGTGATATGTTGGCAGCTACAAAGGAAAAATGTTACAGATAAGCTTGATTTACACAGCCTCGTAGCCTTTAGTGTAGCAAATTAGGGCTATATTATATGTGGCATTAGATTATTCAATCAATATTCCATGCAGTGCACCCTTCTCTGCAAATAAAATCATGCATAACTCAAATAAAATAACTGTTGCTGTTGCAATCCAATTTGCAAGCTCCTTCACATCCACCGACGTAAAATTATCGATCTTGGTTTTATGGCTGCTACATGAGCGTGTAATTACATTTCTCCTCTGACGGTTTCTCTAATAAGCAGCTCAGTTCATTTCTTCTGACACACCTTCCCTCGTCATACCTGTGATATCTCAGAGTACAAAGGGGCATCGTATAATGGACTGCCAGATTTTTCCTCCCGGGAATTACAGAAAGTGAGGTAGTGAGCATGTCAGAGGGTAGCGGTATCACTCACTGCTGTGTCATCCCTGGCTGGCCACAGTCACCGAGTCACGGTGAGTAAGAGGAGGAAGTTGCACCACGTTGTATTGCGTGGAGGTCTTAACTTGAGTTGACATGCCCAACAGGGAGCAGAGAGAGGAGGGATTACTGGAGTGACTCACAGAAACACTGTCGAGAAATCAGCCAAGTGTAAAGAGTCAGTATGAACACAAAGGTAATCACTGTGTTTAGTTAGGACCCCTCATTTGCATTAAAGTGGAGGCACTGAACCATACACGCTTCCTCATGCAAATAAGCCCAATAAGGAGGATTGCTTCTCCCACATGTAAATGTTGGTTCATATAACAGTGAATTTCTGCAGTATCATTCCCCCACCCTGCTGTCGTAATTTATTCAGAAATTAGTGTTTCTATCGTTTCCTCTTTCTCGCTCTGTTCCTCTCATTCATAAATTGCATACACCACAGTCTGAAGTCTGAACAACAAACTTTCTGGAGAAATAGTTGTAATAATCATGTGGGTTTTTCTGTTGAACACTATGGGACACAGCCTGACAGACAGAGAATCATTTCCCCTCTTAAGTTTCTGTGACTCACCTGTTTGCACACAGCATGTTTACACATCCTGTATAGGCAGTGCAGCATTAGCTTGTTGTGTTTCTGGCTTCCTGATGAATTTAGGTCAAATATTTACTCTCCTTTCAGATCTGGTTTGACCTCCCTCTACTCCTTGGAAAATATATGTCTTTAGCTGCTTGATGTGTGACTTTCTTCACCAGCTAGCATACAGTATCAGTAGCCCATGTTGGGGCCAGTGCAGGTGCTAATAGCCCACTGATTGCCCCGGGGCCAGCAGGGCTAAACATGGCCCGTGGCGGAGTTGAGAGTGACAGGCAGAACGTACCTGGCTTTGTGCGGGGAGATGGGTGAAGTAAGCACAATGAATGAATAACTACACAAAATAAAAAATGGACAACAAACAGTAATGGTCAAATGAGGACATCACCCTGCTCACTATCTTGGCAGATGATTAATAAATCTACTAACAAGATATGTACCAACATGATACACCACAAAGAAACTACACAACCACAGAGAGACACAAAAAGACAACAAAGAGACCAAAACAACTACAAATAGACACAATGAACAATAAGAGGCAAAACAACGGGATCCGTAATGACCACAGAGACACAAAACAATCACAAAAGGACTCATAATGACCACAAATATATGCAAAACAACTTCAAAGAGACAAAAAACAACCACAAAGAGACACAGAACAGCTAAAAAGAGACACAAAATGACCATAAATATATGCAAAACAATTTCAAAGAGTCAAAAAACAACCACAAATACACACAAAACAACTAAACAGCGACAATAAGAGACCACAAAGACGCAAAACAACCACAAAGAGACTCATAATGACCACAGAGACACAGAACAACTATAAAAAAGGGCTAAAGAACGTTTAGTGTTGTGCTGCTCTGTAGGAGTTGTTGGGGCCTTCTACATGTCTGTGCTGAGGGCCCGTTGTCTAATAATCTGCCCGATTTATTGAAGCTTTTTCTTCAAAACAGGGTTGTGGAGAGTTGTAACAGTGAACAGTGTATTCAATTTTCATCTGTAAAACCAAAACAAAATACTAAAAGAGGCTCAAAAGGTGAACAAAGCTTGATAGGTGGCTGATAGCTCTCTTGTGTAGTAAACTTGTGTAACTGTGAGCAATCTCTCTCTCGCAACACAGGATGTGTAGTAATTTTATCTTTAATTTCCATAAAGTTAAATGCGACGGGGCTGTGAGATTTGAGACGTCATCTTTATTTCATTAAAAGGAACTCTCATTTCCACATACAGTTATTCATCCTCACACCTTTCGGCCTTTAGACTTTATGGACTTACAGCTCTGTAGTCATCTTTTGTTGGCATTGCTCAAATATTTTTTCCATGTTTACTGCACAGTATAAAACATCAGAAGAGGGTGCTACATTTGTTTAGACACAACTGTGTAAATGTGCAAGATGAAAAATGACTATCAAACATAAACTCTAGAATTTAAAATTCGATTCAAGTCTTTTTTTTTTTTGTCCACTGTCCTCAGCTACATTGACAAGGCATCACAAACAGCAGAATTGAATGAAACAAGAAAAAAATGTACACTGATATGAAACTTCTTTTGTTTTGTCATTAAGTACCCTGTATTATACAAACAGTCTTTTGTTAAAATCTCATTTCCCCCAGAGAAACAGTCAGTAGCAACCAGTCAACAAACACAAATCAAGTCACATCCTGATTCACAGAGAACCATTTACACACAGAGAAATAGAAAAATAATCATCTAGCTGGAGTCCTTCATCTCCTGATTCTGCCGTTGGGGGCGGGAAATTACTGCCCTTAAAAACATCAAAACACCGCCTAACCACAGTGATTTTTTTTTTCTTAAACTAGGATACTTGTAAAAAAGAATCCTGTCCTGTTTGAAAAGTGCAATCTGTCCTGTAAATTCTCATCTTTAGCAAAAATAACCACCCGTGTTCAGGTGCACGTGACTAAAGTCCATGATGTACAGTAGGTTTTAGCTGTGATGAAGCTGCTGTTTGGTCACACTCTGATGACCTCACACGTTGGTGACCTCGATGCTGGTGTAGCCGTGGATGGGGCTTCCCTCGGCTCTGGGCGGGGTCTGGTCTCGGACCTCCCGGGGCAGGGAGCCGTAGCTGCTGTGGCAACTCAAGTCTCGCCCGTTGCGTGCTTTAGGACTGAACCCTGACGGAGGCTGGAACAGAAACACAAACACACTCAGAACAGGGGAGATATTCTGTTTTGTATTCAGCCTGCTGCCATACAGATTTCTGCACTGATCTCATTCATGTTATACACCTGCTGTGTCAAATCCCCATTATGTAACATTCCTCTGATGTCTTGTAATGTGTTAGCACTAAGCTCCGTCTCTTCTACGCTACAAATAAGCGACTGATATTTGAAATGTATATCAAAACATGGGCTAAAGGATCAAAAAGAGTATTTTTTTCACCCAACCTTGACAGCCCTCCTCCTCAGCGAGCCTTCGTCATCAGTGTGTCGGCCGGCGGAGCTGGGCGGTCTGCCCAGAGAGTTCTGGCGAAGCAGCGTTGGTGGTGTTCCCAGGCCAAGGCGCTCGTAGTCTTGCTTGGCATCCGTCCTGCAAGGAACATGGGAAGGAGAAAGCACCATCAGATGAGGACTCACAGTCAGGGTCAAGGTCAACACAGAGACAAGGAGGAGGCGTTTCTTTCACTGTCCTTCATAACTCAATACGGATCATATATATCCTGATATTGTTACAGAGGTTGTTTCTACAAATTTCTTTTACACTGTTTCTTGCTATTAAAGGATACTTAAGTGCCTTTTAAAGTGCTATACACGTAAAATGTATAATTATCTATAATCATAAATATAATCTATCCACTCGTTGCTATGTAATATGTACAGGTTATATTGTTTCAATTAGTCTGAAAACTCTTCTAAAACTCATTTATTGTTTGCAGATTTATTTCTTTGAATCATACTGGTACATTATTTTATTGTCTCTTGCACATATTCCACTTTTAACAGTTATTTCTGTGAACATTTTTTTTTTTTTTTACCTGTTTTTACCTAACTTTATGTTATTCCATAATATCAAATTGTATTTTCTCTCTTTGATAGTTGTTTCTGGAGCTGGCACGTTGTACTGTGTAGGTTTGTGTATGTGTTTAATTTAAAGAAGCAGAGTGTTGGAGAAAGCTAAACAGAAGCTACTGTAGGTGGGTCTGCCTCTCACCTGGCCGCGCCTATCAGGGTCTTCATCTCCTCATCAAGGTGTCGGCGGACCATGTGCTTGTTGCTCGGGATCCCCAGTGCTGTTGCCATGGAGTCGGTGTTAAAAGTGGGGTCGAGCACCATCACGGCACCATGTACTCCACTGCTTAGAAGACTTTCAGCAAACTCCTGGACAGGTGGATGGAAACAAGGCCAAAGAGTGATTCATTTTCATTCATAAGATGACATCTGAAATCCTCTGTGCTCATTACTGGCTGAAGGGAAAAGACGCAGACAAAAACACATAAATAAGGTCAAATTGTCTCCTGGACAAAGAGCCTATTAATTCATTAGTTGATGCTGGTATAAATTCACTCTCCCTGAGGATATTAACAGGATGTGAGTGCAGACGGCCTTATCTCTACACACCCTGAATGTGGTCATACCTCATAATGGAAACATGTTGTCCTATGCCAACACAGTGTTGACAATACTGCAGCATCACCATAGAGGCAGTAATCTGAAAGGTTTTGTAATCAACTATTAGCAGTTTAGAAATACAATAACAAAGGCCTTGTATCGCTCTGTGGAGATAGGGAGTGCTGAGTAAACACAAGAGCCTCTATGACCCACAATACCCTGTGATAGTGCTCTTATAAAGCCCAATACAGTCTTATTATTAATGTTTAATAAAAAATATTTACCATGCTGCAACGAGAGATGTTTAGAGAGTTTAAAAACGATAATAAACGATTGAGCGTATTACATGTGTGCACGCTGCATTCCCTTCCTCTCTCTGCCCACCTTCAAGTCAATATCTTTGATCCATTTGATGACCCGATGAGACGTCCACACCAGCGGATCCACGTTCTGGTGCTCACACTGTATCCGGCGCGCCTGCAGAGCCTGGAAACCAGTTTAACAAACAGCTAAAGCAAAGCCAGGTTTATCCACCGCGCTCCTCTGCTCACGGACGCCGCGCAGCATGTCACCTACCTCCTTGTCGAAATTGAGCAAGTGCAGCAGTTCGATGCCCAGCAGCAAGCTGACCTGGTGGAACTTCTTGGTGATGTTGAGGTGACGCTCGAGGTCACGACGTGTCAGGGAGTTCAGCAGGCGCCCGTCTACCAAGTGGTTGTGAAAGGCCTGGGAGTACTGAGGCAGGCCCACGTCACTTAACCAGGCTTTGGCCACCCAGTGGTGGTCCATGTCCGCAGCCTTGGACAGCCTGCAGGCAAACATGTTAAAGGGTCACTTCACAGAGACAGAGTCACTTAGACTTTGTGGTATCTAGTCATGAAGATAACAGTTATGGTCTGATTCACCACAGAGCACCACAGACTGAAAGATCTTGGATGGCTTGCCATGACACTTTGCATCAACATTCATGGTTCCCTGAGGATGAATCCTGCTGGCTCTGGCTCAGAGGTTCATGTTACTATCAGAATTAATTCTAATAACTTTTCACCAACACTATAATAACACACTATAATCTAATAACTAGTTTTTTTTTATTTAATTCCCCCAAATCTCTGGTTCCAGTTTATCAGTCAGTGTTCTTGTTTTTTGTCATCTTCAGTGATAGTAAAATGATTATCCATGAGTTTTGGACTGTTAGTCGAACAAAACAGAACAAAACTGAACATTTCATCCAGGATTTGACGCCTGCCAAACGAGTTTCCTCCATCTGGTGAGGAGCGCAGACATCCAGAGGGAGCTGCTGCTCCTTCACATCAAAAAGGGGCCAGTTGAGGCAGTTTGGGCATCAGATCAGGATGCCTCGTGGGTAATGCCCGTTAGAGAATTTCCGGGCACATTCAACTGGTAAGAGGCCCCGGGTTAGATCCAAAACACTCGGGAGATTTCATAGCCTGTCTCGTTGGGCCTGGGAACACCCTGGGGTTCCCAAGAAGAGCTGGAAAACTTTTCTCAGAAGAGGGACGTTGGGAATACTTTGCTGAGTCAGCTGCTCCTGTGACCTCTCGGCGAAGCGGAGAAAAATGGATGGATGGATAAAGAATATTGCAGTTTACTTTAACTTTTAGTATTTCCACGTATCAACACCCATCCAATTATTAAATATATGATACTTAGGCAAAAATAACTTTATTATTTTAGGTGACAATATGTAACTTTATACTTAATAAATTCAAAATGATATGCATGTTTTTACATTAAACCACATAAAAGTATATTTAGTAGTTTAAATGATCCTACCTGGACATAAAAGCATAAAAAACAATATTCCAAAAATACATTTGGAATATTTATTACAATCAGAGTGGGGACATTCTGCATAACAGCTACTTTTACTTTTGTACATTTTGATGATGATACTTTAAAGTAACTTTTGAATGCAGGACTTTGCCTGAGTATTTTCACAGTGTGGTATTAGTACTTTTCCTTAAGTAATGGGTCTGAATATTTCTTCCACCACTGGAAATCAATATTATGACATCCTCAAGCTATAAGGAAAGATGATTCCTGCCACATTTTGTAAGTGTAGTTCCTATAGACCACCAACAGATGGCTCTCTTACATTAGCTCAAAATGTACCAGTTTTTACAAGAATCCAGTTTCTCTTGCTCACCCTCTGCCGTTCTCAGCATCTCTGTAATCCTCGATGGCCAGGCGGAGTTTCCTGCGATGCATTAAACTGCTCACACCTAAACCCAGCTCCAGGTCTTCATCTGTCAGGCCGAGCAAAACCTGCAGAACAAATAAACACAACAGGTGTGTAATCACATTAACTGTGCTCAGTA
>CAFUXE010000297.1:376060-415965 GCA_903364295.1 Serranus cabrilla | reverse complement strand
GTGGTCGTGGGTATAGTGAGCAATGAAAAAACAACAAGTTAATTCCAGCATACTGCAACAAATTAAAGTCACTTTAACATGAAATCAGCGGACGGTGAGTTATTACTTCAAAACAAACACGCTTCTAACAACATCCCGAGCTTTTGGCTGCGTGACAACGAGCCGGGCGCTCGCCAGTGATGCTGTAAACAAAGTTACAGCTTTTATAAACAAGCTCATCACTTAAGGAGTCCATTAACAGGCAGCTGTTTGAGCTGTTGAATTAACATGCGTCATCTGTCTAAATTAGCCCACAGCAGCTTGATGGAAACAAGAAGCCTGCAATTTGGAAAATGATGTGACATTCTGATGCATTATGAATTCTGCCTCGCATTAGAAGAATTTAATATGGGGCTGAAATGTGCCTTGAAATTATAATTCATAATATAAATAGTCCTTAAATTATTCCCAATAGCTTTGCTGCATTGCTTACCTGTTATGCTACTAAGTTGAGCCAAATGTTTCCTGTTGACATTTTTCAAGATTTCATTATCTTGGCCAACAAAGTGGTTTACTTTGTTTCACTCAGAGACATTTCTCTGTCTTTACCAGCAGGTGGCAAACTAGTACCAGCTTTGGACTCGGTACTCCATGTAGCGTCATGTACAACTTTTAATATGAGACATATTATCAGTGTTCAGATTGCTAATGATGCTCATCTGCTTCAGGTGTTTTTAGGAGATAATAACGTAAGTACAAATAGTCCTAAAGGAGGAATATGTAGGAGGTGACAGTTTTTTAATTGAACCTCATACAGTTTAGTTTAGTAGATCAAATTTCTGTCTTAACTAAATTAAACTATGCTTACACAAATGCATCAATAATAATAATAATCTAATAATATATAGTTACTTTTGATACTTTAAGTACATTTGGATGCTGATACTTATGTACTTTAACTGTCCAAAGTTCTGAATGCAGGACTTTTACTTGTAGAGTATTTCTGCAAGTAAGTACGGGATCTGAATACTTCTTCCACGACTGTTGTGCACGTACATTTGGAACAGTTCAACCTGATTTTTGTGGACTGCATAGATCAGATCCTTCAGATTTCCCTTCCTATGTCTCCCATGAAACTCAAAACACAAGTGAACCTGAATGTGTCCCCCTTTACTGTTTTATATCTGATAGGAAAAGTGCTGTGCCTCAAAGTCACCTGTCCCTTCTAATACTTCTAAAAACCTCTACATCAGCACAAATGCTGGACTGCTCTCTATGTGGTCTTCAGAATAAAGAAGCACTCAGTGACTCAGTGCACATGGACTTTAGCGTCAGTGCTGAAACTGGAAGGACCCCTCAGTGCATCCACCTGAGAGTTCAGTCATAAAGGACTGCCAAAGAATCATTTCTCGCCAAAACAAAACAACTTGCTCCATTGTAGAAAATAACAGAAGTGTCTTTGTGAATCATTCATTTTGAAATGTTGCCCGGAGCCTTCAACCTTAAAATTCAACAGGTTCTTTGTTTCCAGCAAAGACAGCTGACAGAAACCCTTTTTAATGGCCGGCCTTACTGCACCACAGTGTTTACTCAAAAAACAGATTCACCTTTGAATGATTGCAGCCGCCAAATAAACAGATTTTTTATTAAACTCGACCTCAGCGATTCATCTCAAGCCAGATGCTTTTATGTGCCCTCCTATGAGCAATACATAAACTGAAGGTGCACTTCTAAGTGTCCCTCTGTGAGCAATTCATATTAAGCTGAATAAATCTGCTCTCTGGACAGAAATGCACTCTTGTCTATAGACACGGTCTGTTTTTCACTGAGGAGAGTTCTTACAAAGGCACGTCACAGAAAGCAGGACTGCAGAATTCACTGTCTGACATCCAGTTGAAGGCCAAACTGTTGGAGATTGGACTCTGTGACCTGAGAGCTGTGTCCTCCTGTGGGGCTGACCCTCTTATGGCTTTTTTTTAAAAACTCGCTGAAAGCCGAGAGGGTCAGAAGAACATCGTACAGAGATGTGGTGGTACTACTGTGAGAGCTGCGATCCTTTATCTGAGGCCACGAGCGTTCAGTGTGTGTGTTTCGTAAACACTGCGATGGATCGTTAGTCCTTTTGTGTGCAGAGAACAGCAGCGTGTACACTTCACATGAGACACAGGAGACCGTTTTGTTTAAGCAATCAATCCTTAAACGTGCCCCTCAACAGCCGGGGTAATGGATGTTACTGCTGCAGCACAGCAGAGTCTCTGATGTGACGTCACACTCAGGGCGAGAGATGCAGGAAGGTTTCAGAAGTTTTACAATTAAATGCATTAAGAGTCCAGAAGGACTGTACTTAGTTTATTATACCCAGTAACTAGGTAAAGTCCGGCTGTAGCTTGAATTTTAGTTACAGGAGTTTAAAGAATAACTTGTATTAAAGCTCAGAGACAAATAAAAAATATTGGGCTTCCATTTTCTGGTCTGATCAGAATAGTTTTTCTCATTTGTTTATGACTTAAATCTGCAGTTTGCAATCTGGATTCTCAGGTTGTCAAATACAGACACTTACGCAACGTTACACTGACCCAAAGACTCCAGAATAACAAACTGCACCTTTAAGAACAGGTGGAAAAAAGTTTTGCCAGATCCTTCATTGTTTTTGTCATCTGTGAAACAGAGGTCCACGGTCATGTTGAGCGTTTGTTGTTGAATTACTCATTACAGCAACAGAAGGCTGAAGTGCACCACAACCCCATGTTCTAAATAATAATAATAATTATAATAATTATAATAACAATAATAACCCTTATTAGTGTAGCAGCTTTCGAAATATACTTACAAAGTGCTTGAGAACAGAATAAAACATGACAAAGGTATAAAAGCATAAATAAAAGAATGTAAAGATAAAATAAAATAACGCATATGATAATGTATCAAAAAATAGAACAATACAAATAATTATTAGATCTTGCAAAACTTCACAGATTAACAGATCACAGATTAAGAAACAAAAAAAAAGAGAAAAGAATTTGGAAAAATTATCGGTGCAAAATATTTTTTTTTCACCTGTTTGGTCATAAACAAAGAAAACAACTTTGATCAAACTTCGATTCATGATTTTTTTTCCTAACTTGCCTCTCAGGGCAAATTTAACATTTTGGGAAACATGTTTATACACTTTCTTGATGAGAGTTAGATGAGAAGACTGACATCGGTGTCATGTCTCTGCAGAAGCTACAGCCAGTCCATGTCCGGTCTATGCTAAGCTAAGATAAACTAAGCTAAGCTAAACTAAGCTAAGCTAGGCTAGGCTAAGCTAACCGTCTGCTGGCTCTAGCTTCATATTTAGCTTACAGACATGAAAGTATTATGAACTCTCCACAAGAAAGCGATGTACTTTCCAAAATATAAAACTGTATCTTGAACTGTTAAATTTAAGCGTCCACTGTTGTCAACATATCTGAAGTCTGTGCTGAAAGTTTGAGGGAGAGACTTCAGCTCAGGAAGATGTTGTTGAAGCAGTATCAATAAATAAGAAAAACACATTTGCCATTTGCCCATGAAAGCATCATAGATACAGAAGCTCTGAATTGTTTTGGGATGATGTGATCAGAATGAGGCTGAACTTGAAGAAGTGCTAGATTCCAGGTCATTTTGTGATGCTGTTTGAGAGTTAGAAGGCATCTGCAGACACAGTTTGCAACCCAGCACAGCTAAACAATTGGAACTTGAGTACCTTGGCCTTACTGAGTCTGATTGATTACTTCTTGGGTCACTTCACTGTGTTGAGAGTCCGGTGGAGGTCAGGCAGGAGGGGTCAGTGTTAGAGGTCAGGGGTCAAATCAAAGCAGAACATTATTGACACCATGTGCTGACACATATGAGTTTTGTTCCAACAATCTGACATGGCTTCCTTTCCCCTCTCCTCTGTCGGCTGATTATTGATTTCAATATCAGAGAGGAGGAGAGGCTTTTCAGGGCGAATAAGGAGCTACGCTGAGGACGGAGAGGAAAGGAGGCCATGTGGAAGCTTCTGGGATGCAGAGTCCTCTCACAGAGGGACGGGAGGGAGGCTGTTAAACACGGCAGCCCCCCAGCATAAAGGGACCACTCAGGATTAGAGCCATACCACGACAGATGAACACGTAAACACACACACATTAACACAGGGAAAGAGAGGACAGCCACATGGAAGTTCAATGTTATTCCTTTTATTTTAAAATAATCTTAATTTTCTCATTTAGTTCTTTTGAGCGTGATTTTGTTGCCATGCCTTTAAAAGTTCGCTACTATCCACTTCTAAACATCTGCGGACTCTCCATAGAAGTCCTCCACTGAGGCCTACATCTTTGACTTTAAATAAAAATTCTTTAATAATAATATTAATTTTATTTCTGTAATGTTATCTCATTTACAAAAAGTAAAATATTTGTGGAAAATAAAACAAAAAAACAGAGACCGTGGCTCAAAACATAAGAATCATACAATGTTTTGCATTTGATATGTTTTTCCCCCCATCAGAAGAGGTCGGTTAAATGAAAGAATAAAAATAGCCTAGATTTTCATACATTTCATTAAAGGCTTAATGAAAATAACTGCTTGAGATGTTGTTCTTATACATACAATTCAGTACATGATGATTTATCTATAAATTACCTTAGTGATTCACCTCTAAATCCAATATCTGCGAGCCCAAATGTAGGCTGAGCTAAGGGTTAAATGATAATCCCCTCGCTGCTTACACGGACGCTCTTTTGAAAAGCACTGTGGTTAAATACAGCTCCAATGTAATCTGTGACTCTATAGTGTTTCAGATGAGACCCACAAATACCCAGTGTTAGTTTAATATCAGGGAGAGAAAAGATTTCCTGGGGGTGGCAGTGCAGACTCCGGCTCAATCCAATGAAAGGATGAAAATAATCCAACGTCTGTAGTCATTCTTTTGCTTGAAGAAACGCTATTAACCTTTGGCACAGAGTTAATTGCTTTTTTTTCAGCCGTGGCCTGAACTCTGCGTCAGAATTTTGGGGTCATGGGAGAAGGTATGCATTTGCTTCGGTTTGATTAGCCTGCTTAAATCTGATTTTTAACCTCCTGGGTTGGCACTCGTTATTGTTCGTACAGTTCGTTTAATGTCAGCTCCACGCTCAGGCCTTTAAAATCAGATTTCCTGCTAAAATGATTCCAGAGGTTTGGAAAAGCCTTGACCTTCACTATAATATCCACAATGCTAGTAAATCCAATGTTTATCCACTTACTTATGCTATGGTAATATCTTTCTTTTTTTAGACGAGCTTTTCCCAGAATAATTCTACTCCTGGCAGCCTTTTCTTTTAAAGTATTAATAAGAGATAGCTACAAGCTACTGTAACATCCTACAGCAAGAAAATGGTACAAAGCCTCATGAATAAGAGGAATAATTATTTAATCATTCAATGTGTAGCGCTGGGTTTTCTTTGTGATGTTGACTTGGCTGACCTTTAATATTTTCAGATGTAATTTTGCATTCAGAGCCTTGTAGATTAAAACGTTCTATGTTTAGTTTGGGATGTTAAGCTCTCGAACATTCATCTAAATAACTTCATGACAGTCATGAATAAACATCATGAAATCAGTAACTGACCTCTCTTTTTTTTAACACCTCCTCGACAACAAACCCAGAGAAAGACATTTCTGTTTAGCAGGGTTTTGTTCAACATGCATGTGGGGACTGGGACTATGTGCATGCATGTCACACATGTACCTTCGTCATGTACCTTCTATCTGAAGAGATAGAAAACACATTTCTTACATTTCCTGTTTGGCTTCATGTTGCTGTGGAACAAACTGTTCTGCTTAGAAAGTTTATTCCTCGCTTAGCAGCGTCTTTGAAGTGTCATTTGAGCGAACATCAAGGGGTGCACAGTTTTCTTGGCGGGTTGAGGGATGTGTTGTACAACCGAATTAGAGGCGGATTTGAGGAGTCTGCATGTTGCCGACAGGAAACTGTTCTCATCATGGCAGTGTGGAGGGAAGAGGAGGAGTAGGAGGAGGAGGGATGGACCAAGCAGGACAATAAACAGGGAGGAGTTCAAGTTAAAAGGTAGTGAGAGGAGGGGGAGTACATGTCAAAAATAACAAAAGGCATTCAGGACAAGGAGACATTTACACGCACAAAGTGCACATCAACTGTTGTTATTTACAAGTACAGCAGTCCTTCAAGTTTCCAGTTGAGTGAAAACAAAAAGTCAAAATGTAAAGAACAATTAAAAGATCCAATAACACAGCCGTTTTGGAGGGCAGATACAATAGAACATATCCACATGGTCGCTGTGTCACACTGTCCACTCTATTTACAGGTCTGTACATACATACAGGTGCAATTTGCTCGTTAAGGTTTACACTTCAGCGAAGCAAGACGCGCCTCCGGCTTCTGACATGGCCTCTGACCATGGACGACACACGCATGCACGCTCTCTCTCACACACAGGGATGCACGCGTGTGAGACTGCTCAGGCACACACATTATTATATCTGTACACACGGACATCGAGCACGCACCCATATTCTCTCTTTCTCACACACACACACAACACAATGCTGTCTTCTGATAACTGCCACACAGGCTCTCCAGGAGGTTCGCCCGGGCATGTGTGCTTTACCAGTCTGCATCTTCCTCTATGTAATAATCAGGCGTTGAAGTACCATCAAACAAACCAGGGTCGAGGGACTTGCGCTGCTTTCCCCGGGCGAAGACACGCGACAGAGAGCCCAGCCCCATCTTCTCTTTCTTCTTCTTACGCTTCGCCTCCTCCAGATCTTCTAGGGACTGAAGGAAGAAAGAGAAGGAGAGAGAGAAGAAGAGATGGGCAGGAGGAACAGAGGGAGAGAGAGAAGAGCGGAGAAGTCAGTGGAGTGGTGCAGAGTGGGCGATAAAGACCACGAAAGATAAAGATCACAACACAGAGGGGAAGTGTCACTTGACATGCTGCCAGGCATGCACTTAATCAACAACCACAACTGGTTTTCACATGAATTCAAGTCACAGCTGCAGAGTGAGTACACGACAGACTGCGTGGGGGCAAACATGAATTCAGCCAGAACGATGGCGAGAGGAAACGACAGCGGCCAGGGAGCAGGACAGTCAGCAGGGTGCGGTGGTGGGCAGCTCTTACATTGCAGAGGGAGTGAGTCCGATGTCGTGGTGAGTTGATGTCGCTGGGTGTGGACGACCGGTCTCCCTCCACCGCCGAGGCGTCGGAGATGATGGAGGGCTGACGCGAGTGGCACGGGCTCACCCGCACGGCAGCCACTAGACGGGACGAGAGGGAGAACAGAGATGACTTGTTTTCTTTGGGGGTGTGTGTGTTTGGGGAACCAAAAGTAGTGAACAGGGAAAATCGGATTCTTCTCAACAATGCCACAACATCCTTAAATGAGAATATATTTAAAAAAGCCCCTGACCAAAAGCCTGAAATTATTTGCAATCATCTGCAGTTGCTAAGCAACAGTGAAAACAGCTTCACAAGGGTTGAGTGAGTGTGTGTGTGTGTGTACCAGTGAGACTGATACATACTGTACAACAAACTGCATGGCAATTTGGGGGTTCGTGACTGTTCACACGTTTTCCCTGTTTCCGTGTCTTTGTGTGCTTCCTCCTCCAGATGTCCACAATTAGTCAGCAGTCCGAGTGAACCCGGCTGCCCTTTAAACAAGCTCCAGGAGGATTGAGATCGACTCCTACTCTGGTGGAAACAAGGCTAATTTGTGTAGAAACTTTTTTTTAGGCTGCGAGGTGAAAGTATTCTTGTTTTTGCACTGAAGTTTAGAAAAGTAATTTTTTTTTTGTGTGGTTGTTGCAGACACCTCAGTGATAGATAAATAATCATTCGCGGCAGTTTTGTGCATTATCGCGAGCTGTTCCCGTAAGATACTATGAGAAACCGCTGATGCATTTGGCTGCAAGTCATCAGTTAACACGGCTGTCATTAAAATCCAAAAGGCTGGTGAAGAAGGTTTATGATTCAATGAAACTGAAAAAAATCTCAATGTTTTATGCAAATTGTGCCCGTTGGCTCTGAAAAATCAAGTCAGAATATCATCTGGAACAACTGATTGAGTTGGAGCACAAAATGGAAGAAATTAACATGAACTGGTTCATTTTTTTTGGGACTGTGAACTAAGTTCAGAATTAATGAACTATGAACGGGAACCAGCTTATTCTGATATGATTAAACTGATTCTGAAGGAGGGGGGATTTAACCATGCTGATACCTCAAAGTTAAAAGCATCTGGAGATCTATTTTCTCAGTCTGAGCTTTACTGTTTTTTTTCTGAGGTTGAAAAAAAATGTTTGTGGCTGTAATACTAATTTCTGTCATGTCTTCCAGGTGAGTTTTATTCCCTCAATGCACCTTGAACACAGTGTACATATACTGAGCATTAGCAAGCTACGTAACATTAGTCATGTTGTTTTTAGAGAGAAGAAAATGGAAGTTTGTCTCAAAGTTGTTTAATAACTATTTTAGCACATACTGACTCCTGTGTTCAGACTTTTACAGCTGAAAAGATTTACAAACCATTTTTTAATAGACTGATTTAATAATAAAATGATAATGGCCAGTGATTGGCTCGCTGCACTGCTGCAATGCAACACAGGAAAAGAAAGGACAGAGTTCTAACAAAAGTCAAAGTGGCTGAGCTTTGCAGGGAACGCTGCCTGTTAACTGTGTTTTGAATTTCAAATGGGAGTCGATGACTATTCATGCTTTGGCTTGCAGTTTGTGATGCACTTAGGAGGGGGGCGGGGGGGCACATAGGGTGAGCCATAAAGTCCCACTGAAATAAAAAATACATTTTGCCAGTTTTATTCCTGTGTCCCTGCGTTAACTGTTCATTTATCTCTTCATATGTACCAAATATGTAAAAAAAAAAAATCTGTACGGAAGTATTTTACATCAAAACCCTGTTTTCTTCCTCTCGGTAAGTAGAAAGGATTAGATGTGTGAGACTATAAAACCACACGTCATGGGTCACAGTTATGGTCGTAGCAGCTCACAGAGCAATATGCAGAAACACCTAAATTCATCAAATGTGAGGTTAGAGTATATAAGGTGAGTGGGGAGCTACGGGCCTCCTCCTGATATTACAACAGACGAGGGAGGTTTGTGTTTAAATCCCTCTTGTAACTATGCACCATTCAGATGTTCGGTTTCACTGGGAAATACGTCACAGTTCAGATGCCAAAGATGCTCGAACTCCCTTTCACAGAAACGTTTTATAATAACAGAGAATGTTGTTCCTTCTCCTTTGTCTGAGGACTTTATCTGCTCACGTCAGTTCAATGGTGAATGTCGCATGGGGGCAAAAGGAGTCAGGAGAAAAAGCTGCAACTGCAACATCTCATAGAAAACGTATTTATTCAATTCACCAGATAGAAACAGTACTTAACACCCAGCTGGTCCTCAGCTGCCACCATTCTCCGATACAGAGAAAACATTTTTTTGTGCGGCAAAGACAAATGGAAGCTGTAAAGCCAAAGATACGTCCACTGTAACTGCTACATAAAGCGCATGAAATGTAACGACCGGAGCCTCGTCAGCGGCCACAGTGTGGTCGTACTGAGCAGATGGCAGCAGTGAATGTGTGTGAAGCAGCTTCACATGAGCATGCAGACGGTCAATGATGGTAAAACCACCTGGTGTGTCCCGGTATGTGTGCCCATGGCGTTCCTACCTTGTCTGTCAGTGGGATGCCCCGTGTGGACATAGAGGGTCTGCTGACTCTGTCTGATGGCAGCAGTCAGGGGAAGGTCTGCCTGCATCACCCACTCCTGGTTGTTACCGTTGACAACAGTCTCCGTGGGCATGGCCAGAGAGTGACGCTTGGGCACATCCTTGGTCAGGGTGGCTAGTGACTGTTTGGCCTTCAGAAGGTGGACAGAAAGATGAGTCAGAAAGCTTAATCACATGACGGAAACATCCTGGAGAGAAACGTTTTTGTCTGTTTTTGAGTGAGTTTTACTTCCACTGTTATCCTTGTTTTTTTGTTTATGTGTCATATGTGTGGGAACATGTATATGTTGAGGTATGTATCCTGACTCCTACTACTAAGTCTCTGAGTGCATGCGGACCAGTGAGCTCTCCCCTGGGCTCCCCGTGTGGTTGTTGTCTCATGAAAAATGCAGCTGTATTCATGTTCGTCTTTTGTTGTGTGAAATCTTTCCTCGCGACTCCAGAGAGTGCAGAGAAGTGAAAAAAAGGAGAAGAACATTTGTAGGAGGTTTTTGCTGTTTGCTTTCTTTGGGGGGAGTAAGTTAGGGGTTGGTGGGGCGTAAAAATGGAGAAACTGGAAATAATGGAGCTTTTCTAGAAGTTTAATGAATACATTTGCTCCGTAGAGTCTCTGCACAAAGCACAATTCACCATCTTTTAGCAGGAACCACAATAAGCTGCTGAAGCCTTGGGAGATGTGTTTATGTGAGTGCATTTAGTGTCTGTCAAAAGTTTTGTTTCTTTGTGAGTATGTTTTCTGATTAGCTCTGGCATGTCGGTGTTCCACAAATGCTTGAAATGTTGTTATTGTGTGAATCTTATCATCATGCCAAGCGGCGGCAGGCTGCAAATCAACACCGGCACAATCAGCTCCCTTGCAATCATCTCTACCTACCAGCGGTCAAACGATTATCAATCATAGTGTTTAACATGCAAAACAGAACACAATCACAAACCTTTGGATAATCATTAGTTGTAAGAATATTTTTCCCCCCAAGCATTTCATCGCTCAATTAAAAACACAAACAGATCAATCACAGCAGGAACCCGTGGGATCACTGATGTTAGGATCACTGGGATCAGTCAGGGTCGGCTGAGGGTTAGTCAAAAACGTGCAGCTGAAGGAGGGGCTTTCCAAAACCACAATTAGGTCACAAGTAGGAGAGACGTCCAGGGAGCGGGAGGATCAAGAAAGGTCAGATTTTTAAAGCTGGGGCCCATCTTACCGCCATGACCCTAGAAGAGTAGTCCCTGTCCGCAACCCGCTCAAACACCCGGAACTCCATTCTCTGATTGACACAGTTACTCATCTGGGGGGTTGGAGACATGACGGATGGCTAGACTGTACATTCAAAGGCTTTCTGTGCTTTTATATATTCAGTACACCCAAAATAGTTCATAGTGACAGACTGTACACCAGAGAAACAGCAAACATGACATAAGACAGACAACATAACTTTTGCTTTCTTATTCCTATCTGTATGCTTCACTTATAAACTGGATAAAAAAAGTGGATGTAAGCTAAGTGCTTTAAACCTGCATTCTTTCTAATGTCCAGCAGGGGGCGACTACATGCAAAAAGTCACATTTTATGTTGAGTCAATGAGAAAATGACCTGACTTTATTACCTCCCAAAACAATTTCAAGAGTTTAATGGTCTCAGTCACTAAATGATAGTATTCTCCAATCAAAATTATGCTCATTTTGTAAATGTTGGTCCTATTTAGAGTAAATTAGGTGATAAAGCAGGTTATGCTTTGGGGTGAGGCTACCTTGTGATTGACAAGGTGCTACCATGGCGACCTTTCAATCTGGATAGCAATCCATATCCAAGGCACGCTGTATTTTTAAATTACTGTTAACTTTTTTTTAGGTGTCTCACCGTCTCAAAAAAGTTGTAAAAAAAAGTATCAAATTCAGAATGAGTGCATATATATTCACAAAAAGTTTCCCAGCTCGAGCTCTAGATATATTTTCTTTGTATCATATTCAATTGATTGTACATCACAAAGGATTGGCAAATAATTGCATTCTGTTTTTATTTTGTTTTTCAAAGCTTTCTAACTTCGCCAGACTCAAGGTTTCACAGAACTAATTCACAAACCAATGCGTGTTGTCACTGTGGCTGCATCCACTTCTTTTATACAGCATATTGTATTGCTTATGTTTGTTGTGAATATATTCTTTTCCCTTTCTTGTCAGTAGTTTCAACAAAAGTAAGGAATGTGTGTCTGAGCCTTGATAACTTTACTTTGGTTCAGTTCAGACGGTAACCTTCTCTTCCCTCTATTCTGGATCTTTTATTGGTGACTATATTTCACATAATATACATACTGAACACAGAGAAAATCAAAGTTTCAGATGGCAAAGAAAGAAAAATGTTTTTAAAAGCGTTACAGTCTGTCTCTCCACCTGCCTGTCTGTCTGTCTGTCTGTCTGTCTGTCTAGTTCCCCCCGTCTGCTTGTCTTTCTGTCTCACCATGGCCAGTTCAGCCTCCAGCTCCTTGATGCGGTTCTCCTTGAGGTCGAGCTGGGAGCGCAGCATCCCTGTGTGCTCCGTGGCTTCCTTGGTCTGCCGCCGCAGATCCCACTTCTCTCTCTCCAGCAGGTCCTTCTCTTTGGCCAGTGCCTTCACTGCGTCCTCGCTCTCCTAGTAGACACAAACATCCTGATGGATTTGTTCACATACCAAACATGCCTTCAAGAACAAACTGAACGAGTCAAACCTGGTAAATGAAGGCAACCAACCAAATTCTTAAATTCCACTTTCACTACTTCCTGTGTTGTCTTGTCAGCGATTTTGAAATGAGTGCACCAATTTGGTCATTTTATTTGGTCATAGATATTATTGTCAGGAAATTGGTGCCGTACTTTTCTGTGCTGCTCATAGTTGCGTATGAAGTCGCGGAGCTGCTCCTCCCGGCTCTCCAGTGTGGCATAAAGCTGCTGCATCTGGTTCACTAGGTCCGCTTTCTCCGCCTTCAGGCGCTTACGGTCCGACTTCATGGCTGCAAGGGAGGATGAGGGAGAGAGAAGGAGGGAGGGGGGTTACTGTTAGTGAGCATCGGAGAACTAGCAAGATTTAGTTGTGCGTTCAGGTGTCTGTTGGTGTGTGTGAAATACAAAGGGAAGTGAAGGCAACGCAGAAGTACCAACAACCTGCATTCTTTCTAATGGCCAGCAGGGGGCGACTCCACAGCCTGCAGAAACATTCAGATTGTAGTTTATGAGAAAATGATCCTATTTCACTTAATGTATTACTTTCGAAAACATTTTCCTACTGAGCTCTTCGTCTCAAGAGCCAGTTTCAAGTCTTCTTCAATTAGCCTGATGTTCATTTTTTAAATTGCAGCTCCATTTAGAGTAAAATAGACAATAAAGCTGGTATAAAGCTATATAAATTACGCACAATGAGTCACATATAAAGACCTTGTATTGGTATGCTTACATGCTTTGAGGTGATTCATTTAGATCCATTTTTCATTTCTACATTGTGTTGTCTACAAATCCAGGTTGTAAGAGTTTCTCCATGAATAATAATTAAGTTATTATGTGCTTTCAGATATGAAGCGTTTCAAGTAAAACCATTAAACACACCTGCTGGTGTAATGTGGCGTGGCTGCGTGTTGATAAAGGGGTGAATCACACATGAACCCTCCTGTCAATCTCCTCTCTGCTGCTGGAGTCTGCAGAGGCTGGGTCCCTGTTTTCATCTATCTCTCTGCCACACACTCTCTGTAATCCTCTGGCACCTCACCCACGCATCATGATAAAGAATATGGTTCAGCATAGTTATTCACAGAAGCTCTAATTTCCTCAAAGACAACATATCCTTTTTCTCTCCTCTGCACCTCCTGCTTTCTCTTGATTTTCTCTCCCTCTTCACGCAACACTGTTTTCCAGACATCTGCTTAAAGCCGAGTTCCCCTCCAGCTATCTTTTCAAACTGACAACATATGCTTTATTTACATTTTATGTATTCTCAGAGTGTTTGTCCACTTTTGTCTTCTTCACTTTGACATCTCTGTCCTTAGAGCGCAGCAGCTCTGACTGCTGGATATTTCATAACATCACACAGCTCGGTTTCCCTCTTGATGCTTGTTATCCTGTGTTCACCTTTCTTTTACTTTCTTCTTTTTTTTCTCCCCTCCGAGCCAGCTGTGTGTCATTAATTAACTTATATCACAGCCTGGTTAATTGCGTGACATTCACAAGTTGTTGTCTGGGGAGCACGCTCAGGGAAGTGATGGAAGCGCAGCTTTACAAGGACAAATTCACCCTCTCGTTTCCTCTGCTTCATTTTTCTCCCGCTGCCCTTTCATATCTCTCCCTTTCACCCGTTCTTCGGTGGTGGAATTCCAGAGAAAAACGCAATACTCTAGCCAAACTAGCCGGCGAATGAAGACAAGAAACATCTCTCATTGGCCAAGAGAAACAGGAAACCTCCCAGCACCTGCCTCAGGAAGTGAAATCAAAGCCGTCTTTGAGATGAGCCAAAAACACTGCTGCTGCCTCACATCCTGCACCTGTGACCGTTTGGCAACACCAACCCTCGTGGTGTCTGATACAAGAAAGCACTCACTGTGACTTGGTAAAAGGGTCCATTCACATTCGCAAATCATGTTAGCGCTGTTTCTTACCATTTATAACCTATGCATGAGCACTTTTAATAAAAAAAGACAGTCCTGGGGCTCATCGCAGTCACACTAAAGAACGTAGGGACGATGGGGAAGCACAAGCATGAGTCCTCCTGCTGACAGCCATATTAATGACTAACATACTCTGTGGCGCGGTCCAAGCCTCCAAGAATTATTACCAGATGAAACAAGAGGGAACCACCTGGGAACCATACAGAGCTGAAGCTAATGTGTGTGGAGCTGGAGGAGGAGGAAGACATGGAGAGGAAGCTGCTGGAGAGGCTTCAATTTAGTCTTTTCATGGCAGAATGATATGCGTGAAACCACCTATCTCCTTTCTCTACATGCATTGCAGGAATATATTTTGTGTAATTGGGTACTTTTTCGATCATATCTAGTTTCCCTTTCCGTCTGCAATGTGCATCAATGGCTGTCTTTGTGCAAAATTGTGTGTGCCTGCATGCACATTTAGATACCAAAAACTCCTCCAGCCTGTTTAAGCAGAACAAGAGCAGATCAGGACTCGTGCAAAAACATTCTCCATCACACGTCCAAGCCTGTGTCTCCACTGCTCAGCGTTAAAAAGAAGCACCTGCCTGTATCACACTCGTCCGGCACATTCTGTACAATCTGCATAAGTGTTTTTCAGCTCACCACATGAAGGCTCTTCTGCTACCAAGGCCGCGTGCTTCAGAGTAGTTTAATGTGAGCATCTACTGCTGTAGTGGGCTAAAAGCCTTTGTCTGCTGGGCTCTGCTATGATGTTTTGCTACTGGAGCACTTAGATTGCCTACAACGAGTGGGTCGACTCGTTAGTTACTACAGTAGTGATACTGGCTGGAGCCACAAACTGAGGAATATGAATATACAGAACTTATTTGCTTTATTTTTCATAGATGAGAAGATTGATGCCTCTCTTATGTACAATACATATGAAGCTATAACCAGAAGCTGGCTAGGTTAGCTTAGCATAAATATTACAAACACTGGAGTCTCTGTTGATTGCCTGGTGACTTCATGGTGGCAACAATAACTTATTGCAAGAAACACATAACTCATATAACACCTAGATATAACTTGTTAATAAGTTGGCTTCAGAGCTGCTTTAGACTGAGCCAAGCTAGCTGCTTTCCTCTGCTTCCAGTCTGTGTGCTAAGCTGAGCTAAGCTAAGCTAACACGTTACTGACAGCTTCATATTTAGTGCACAGACATGAGTGTGGCATCAATTATCTTATCTAATGGCTTTTACACATCACCTGCCTGACAAATAAATAACATAACATGCAAAACCCCTAAGACTAATTGCAGCAGCAGAGATGTTTCTAGCAGTCTGTTTGAGGTAATTTTTTTTTCATAGCTCTACTATATGCTATTTTATTGAGTGAACTTTCTTCCTTTACACAGTGTAAATGTCTAGGTCTCTTTTATTATTGTGGATGCTAAGCAGGGCTAAGAATAGAAGGAGTGGTTTTGCTCTGTGCTGTCTTTATCAAGGTTGAAGGAATAATAAAGATTTCCTTCCTGGCTTGGACTACAAACCCTCTGTGTTGGTGCTTTATAATCCCTAATAAGTAAAGGCAAAATGTATAATCCTCAGCTATGCTACTTTAGTGTACGAGTTGAATATGTCTTTTTTTGCAGTGTGATTTGTGCATGCATGATCACAACAACAAGTCTATTGATGTGCGTTAAAGCGAACAAGTATGTTTCTCAGAATGATGAACTATGAACTATGTCTCTAAATTGAAAAATATAGGTTTAATAGAGAGAAACATAAGCATTGCACTAAAACTGTACATAAACGGACATATGGTGGTCAGGATACAAACTACAGTTTTTTTAAATAATCCTTTTTGTGTGTGATTTTTGTTGTTATTTTGCTCATTGCTGAGTGTACAGTTTGTTTTTCTGCTTCCTCTATTTATAGTGGTAGGGTTAGGGTATGCTCCAGTCACATTATACTCCAGGAGGGGACGTTTCTTGTATGTGTTGGTACTTTTCTTTCCCCCGCTGTGAAAACATGTCACCACAGGAACCCCTTTTATCAGAGACATGAATTCAAGCTGACCAGCACTGCGGTTGTTTGTGAAGGAGAACACCACAACTACCTTTCAAGCCTACAGGGGAGCCACTGTTTAATACTCAAAGGACAGATTTTGGCAGACTATCACTTCAAAACTCAACATGAATATAAAATAAATGTAAGCCTGGAAACTGTGGGTTATTTTAATCAAGTGTCAAACATTATTCAGCTCCAGGAAAAAGACTTCTTCCTGATGATTGTGAAGAAACTAAATGAAGCTCCACCATCTCGTTCGCTGCGGTTACCTCTCACGCTTTCCACATCCCACTCACTGCCTCGCTGGTTAAATAACAGCCCTCATTATCTGGCGTGCCCCATCTATTACGGTACAAATATAACAAGATTCCAGCCATGATTCCAGCTGAATAACATTTCCTGCCTTTCTCTTTTCAACTCGCTCTAACAATCAACTTTTCCCTTTAGTCTCTAACTGAATAAGATGGATGAATAGAGGACAAGAGAGTATGCCAACAATTCTTGGGTCTTTGAGGACTCAACGACATATCATATGCAATGTTTGTTTTTGAGTTTTTAGACTCGAATGTGGATATGTTCCGTTCACCTGCAACAACAGACAACCGGATCACGCAGATAGACCACTTATCAACGCCCCCTCAGAAAATGATGTTCTTCACATTAATGAATGAAACCACTCCACGGTGACACTACTCCATATAACTTCAGTCCTAAAGAGAAGGGACAGGCTTTTAGTCAGCTCTTAACATAATTATTTGGGGGGGAGAACAAAAGAGACATCGGCTCATTGGAGGGAGTCCATTGTTCACGGTTTGGGATTTTAAATCTGCCAGCTGAATAATGAAGCGGGAGCCTCGGAGCTGCACTGAGTGCTCACCTCCTCACTCGCTCAGTAAAAACAAACTCAGTGGCTGCATGAGGTTGATATCTGCATTGGTGCCATCTAACCATCCTCACTCCTGTATCACACACTAATTCATGTTTTATCATCAAACCTCAGCAGTGACATTTGACCCTTGGTTTAAGTTCATGCACAGCCTAGAAGGCAGCCATTAAATATAGATCAAACCTTGCACACTATTGGGTGATCTGGACGTGTGTGTTTGTGTGTGTGTGTGAATTTGTGAGTACAGAAGCTATTTAAGCAGCAGAACTGACACACCAGGGAATCAAGGGGAGAATCACACTTTGATCTCATAACAGCACCTCATTACTCACCTCTCTGTCCTCGCTGGATCCAAAACAACATTTAGCAGCGCTGAGCCTAACTCCTCAGGTGAGAGCTACGTAACACTGCTGTAAGAGGCGAGTACGGAGAGCGGGTCAGCTGCTGCACAGAGTCCGATAATTAGGACCAATTCCAATCTGAACTCATGGACCTAACTGACGAGATCGAGTGCAAGGGCTCGAAAAGGTATAAATATGAATGGGAGAGCATTTATATGATGACGCCAAATCATGTTCAGGATGAAATTTAGAAATGCACACAGGAATGTGACCTGCTGACACAGTGCAGTAAAACAGGTGTAAAAGTTAAACACATGAATCATATCCTGTACAGGTAGGAATGATAAAATGTTACCAGTCAAAGGTTTAGACACACCATCTCATACAATGATTTTTATTATATAGATGAATACTGAAGACATCAAAACTATGTAAGAACACATATGGAATTATGTAGTAAAAAGTGTTAAACAAAGCAGATGTTTTATATGTTTTATTCTTTGAAGAGTCCACCTTTTCTGTTATTCTCTCAGTCTGATTCATGAGGTTTTCACCTGGAATGGTTTTCATTAACACCTCGTTAAGAGTTAATTAGTGGAACTACTTTTAATATGTTTGAGAACATCAATATATATTCTGATATTAGGATATTCTGGTTTAATTAAACACTTTAGCTTACAACATAAGTAAACCATATATGTTCCATTAAAGTTTTGATGTCTGTAAAACAGCCTTTAAGATATGAGAGACATAAAGAAAAAACAGTGAATGAGAAGGCGTGTCCAAACTTTTGACTGTTACCGTTTAGTGTTTGTTATTGTGTGCAAGTTAAGAATAATTCACATGTGCTTAATTCTACATTTGATTTTCAAATCCTTTTCAACCTACATTCAAGTGAATGCAGTAAAACTGATAAACTACTACACTGTGTATTCTGGATTTTATGCTTTTGTTTACGTTTTACACAGCATCCCAACTTTGGGGGAACTTCCTTGGGTTGTATTCCATGTTATCTTCTTCACTGACACATTAGTCTTGCAGGTTCTTGTTTTACAGACTGCATGAGAGGCAGCTGCCAAATAATCAGTTTACTTGTTTTGGTAGAACAGCATCAGTAAGTAAAGTTAAAAGAAATGGTTGATGAATAATCTATACGTGTGTTATATAGCCTATGCTTGCATCCATCTGATTTCCTGCCTTTAATATGTACCATCTTAAATCCTTAGTGTTGCTGTGTAAATTTAATCTGCCAGGCTGAACACCCAAGTGCCAGTCCTCCTTGTTTACCGTTTTTTAAACGCCACAACGTTATGAATTTTAAGTAATTCTCTCAGCCAAAGTCTGCAGTACTGCAGGCTTATGGAAAGTTTGCAGAAAGGGCTCAAAATGTCTGCGAGAGCTGCCAAGCGACTGAAGATCTGACGGTGGGACAGCCCTGATATCTGTACTGGAACAAGCCTGTGAGTCTGCCAGTGTGGAGACTGGGATTGGGCCAATGTGTACTGGTACAATGTCTGTCTGACTGATGTGCACCTGACTACCACTAGGGGGCCACTGTGATCCAAACATGTGTTCTCACTCAATCCCATCCAATTTGAAAACACTGAGGTGCAAATTGAACAGCAAAATCACTCTCATTACTTGTTATCATGAAGCTGCTGCCAGCATTAAGGTAATAAATCATAAAACACTTACGAGAACACATCAGCAGAGAATGATTTTTTTTCTGGTTTCCAAATTCAATTTGAGTCTCTTTTTTTAAATTGAAAAAAAAAGGGCCTTAATTTGTTTAAAAATAAAAGACACCACTAAATCCACGGCAATTACTTTAATGCAATCAGGTTAAGTAGCCTGATGAGATTTGGCCACACTTAGTGTGTGTGTGTGTTGGTGTTTAACCACCTGGTGAAGGAAGAGGCCTTGCAGTCAAGGACAGAGCAGCTTTGTGAGTACGGTGTAGCGTGAAATGACACTAAACAGAGCAGGCACACTGTGCTTTGATGATACATAGCTGTCTGCTGCTTTCATTTGAGCTCTGGATTGACTGGGTGTCCCTTAGTGATAGTAATTAGCCAAAGCGGAAATAGCTAATTAAAAACAGCAAAGAGGGCCAGTTATACTTTGAAAATGCATTGAACGCAACTTTGATGAGAAAGAGTAGAGAAAACGTATAAAAAACACCTTTGGAGAGCGGTCCAAACGTTCGCTCACTTTGGGTTTTGGAGATCGCCAACACAGTCACAGTCGTTTGTGTACTCTGAGGTCGGGGGGATGAAATGACTCAAAGCAGCAGCTCTTGGGTTGGATTGAGTGCCCACAGGCATCATAACAAAACCTGCAATTGAGAGAGGTTGGCACTTACCCACGATTACAATTACAGTGCTCACAGGCTAATGTCTGGCACACAGTGGGAGTGCGCTCAGGCCTTAACATCGAAACGTTGTGGGCATCACACCAAACAAAGGCAGAGGGGGACACAGGAAGAGAAAATGAGGAATAACAGACTGAAAAGTGGACTTCCTCTCTGTGTTCTCCATTTTGTATTCATAGGCAGCAGAAAATCTGCATGTAATTTACCCGTAAACCGTCTGAAGCGAGGTAGGAGTGGCAACACAGTTTGTGTGAACCATTCCCAAAGTAAACAGGTATTATCTGGAGAGGCAGAGAGTAAAGGAGGGAATGATGCATTTCATTCACGCTACTTCATCACTCCAGCTTTTTCTTTTTCTTTTTTTTTTTTGCTTTTTCAACCACAGAGAAATAAATAAATAAAGAGTAAAAAAACACAAAGCTACTCTGCTTCACAATAATTGTTGGTAGCACTTCAATAAAAACCCCCAGGGTGCTTAAGTTCTCCAAACATCGCTCTCATTTTTCGTGCAAAAAACATTTTGCCGGAGCATCTGGTGGGATGTTCACAATATGCCAGCCTTGTGAAAACGGTGGGAAATCAAATAGACTCGGCTCCAATCAATTGGCAGCATACGGAAATTGCTGTAGTTAATGAGGTATTCTCAACAACATTTGGAGGTTTTTTTGCCACTTTAAAACCAAACTGTTTTCCAAGTCCAACAACTAAGGAGTCTTTTTTGTTGTTGCTTCAAACACATAAAAGCAACCTGACAAAGAATGCTGAGGGATTCAGGAACATTAGAAATAAACATAAACAGTCTTTTTCTCTTTTTCAGGAGAGATCCAATACAAAACGTAAGCTGGGACCTGTGAACAAGACGACCTTTAGACGCTGACCTAGCAACCCAACCCTGTCCATGAATCTAGGGTTGAAACATTTTTAACAGCAGCATCATGCTATGCTGTTTTTATACATGGTTCTCAAGTGGTCAAAAAAAAGGGTTAAAATTAAATGTTGCACCAAATCTATATAACAAAAGAAAATTGCTACAACAACTAATAAGACATACCTGACAACAGCGTCATATACTTCCATCACAGTCTCTGAAGCCCTTTCATACTTTATACAAACAGAAACACTGTTTATTACAGATTTAGGGCTATAGGACAATATATTTTTCTGCTTCTTCAAATGCTGATTGTTTGGTTTGCATAAATCATGTAGTCCCTGCCTCACTACCTGTTTTATATTCTCTTCCTTGACCCACACAATCTGTGAAAGCTCATCAACATATTTAATGTCCCTTATTGCAAAAAGTGAGAGAACACGAGTGAATACAGGTATATTGTAATAGATGGTATGATAAAATATTGTGCTTTTAAACACTAAAGCATGCAAAGATGTTTCAGTAGAAACCCAGTATAGCTTCACTTTGCATGCTGTCACTTAACACCAGTATTGCCCAGTAACACAACCAGCAAGTATCTGTAACACAGAGCATGACTGCATTTAGTGGAAGAAGCTGGAAAAGCAAAACAAACAAGAAAATGAGATGACAGATGTGTTTCCACTTTCTGCTGGGAAACAACTGTAAATATTGCTGTGGACAAAGCCAAAATCCACTGGCTGCTATCCAACACATTCAACCACATAGCAAAAAGTTTGCTAATACTGTTGCTGGCTTTTCATAGCTGTCTTATAAAATAGCATCCTGGCAGTATGAGCAAGCCACAGTGTCAGTGTATGAAGATGGAGAGTGACAACCGTGGACTAACAAAAGAGCTGCGAAGCAGCTTCTGCTGTGCAGGCCAGGTCATGTGGAAAATAACAATGAAAAATATAAATAATTCACAAATCTGGATGCTTTCACTACTGAATGCAAATAAATGTTGTTTTTTTCCAAAAGCTGTACTTGAACATGAACTTCTGCTCTATTGCTAACCACAAAAAATAGCAAAAGGAACTTCTTCTCATGCTCCAATTTGCCTCTCTGAACCTCCTCCAGCAGAGCCGCACTCCAATATGACAACAGTCAATTTCCTGTTGTCCTCCCACACACCCCATCTTAATTGCAGACCAGATCCACCCAGCTTAATGTTTCTGGACCTCGTAAGCCAACTCAAAGTCCCCCTTTATAAAGCTTTAATTTGCCGCTGATTGCTGTCAGTGCCTGCTGGGCTCTGTAGGCTTTGGCCTTCATTAAGAGGCCTGAGTCATACAACTGACTGTATGAGCCTGTGTGCAGGCTGTGCAGACATCCAAACATCCAGCTGAAATAGAGATAAGTATTTATTTGATGTGTTGCTCTATTCTACTCTGCCCCAGTCTGTTTTGTTTTTGTTCAATTCTTCCAAAAAGGCGTAGGCTGCAAGTGTCAAGTGAAATGTCGCAGCAACAAAATCCCCTGACAGCATGTCGTGTGTTTGTCTCATACCAAATGGTGGTTTTGTGCTGTGCCTCATTCCATGGGCTATAATTCTTTATAAAGAATGATTCTCTGCCACGCTGATGACATCTTTGCTTGATGTCCTGCAATCCGCTGTGCACCCTGTTCATTACTTTCCCCTGTGCAAAGTCTCTATGGAGGCAATATGTAAGTGTATTCCCATTTTGCATACATTCATGCGTAAAACAGATACAGAGCACCAAAGAGAGGGATGTGTGCTGCATGTTGGTGCTTCATCAGTTCTGAGAGGATATCCAAACAAAAATACATTTAACCAGCATTTGAAAATGAGAAGAAATCTTTCACAGCCGCTAAGACAGAAACTTTTCCTCTTTATTAAGTGCAACATCTGCTCGAAACATGGCAGGACGGTTGCTTCGCCTAATGCTTTCTCGAGAACCGCTCATTCAAACAACACTCAAAACTGTGCTTCAGACGAGTACGCAACAGGAAAACACGTCTGCGGTACAGGCTGTGTGCTGGTCGATCTGATGACCCACGGTCGCAAAAAATGGAGAGGAGCACTGATGAATCTGATGTCTGTTTATGAAGGTAACCACGACTTAAGTTGTTGTTATCTGATGCACATTTAAAAAAAGCCTAAGCTGGGTCATAGTTTCATCCCCTAGCAGAGTCATTTGCTAACAGCTAGCTGTTTGGGACCAGGCTATTTAATGGAAGAAAAAAGTGAATTCCTTAAGTTACATCACTGATGCTTGAAATGTTTGAGTTTGCTCTAATGTAACGTCTCTTTTTCATCTGTTATGGAATGTATTGCAGAAAGTGAAGCTGCATCCAGCATTGTGTTTAGCTGTGTAACACTGAATAGATGTCCGCGCTCAGTGCACCACACAGTGTGTACATAATGAAATAACTATGTCCTGTAGATCTCAAGAGCTCAGCAAAAAGATATGTTACTTTTAGTTAGATTACTCCGAATATTTCTCTAAAACGATCTAAAACGTCCATATATCTCTTGGGGCAAGTCCATGTCAAGTGTTTTCTTTTTTTTACCTAGATGATTGAGACAAAGGTCTTTTAGTGCATTTCTCCAATAATTAAATTTTCTAGTTTGCTAAGTCAAAGACTTTCTGCCTTTAAATAAAATCTCCAGTCAAGTCTCAAGTTTCACAGCATTCAAGTCCAAGTCAAGGTCTAAGTCCCCGTTATTGAGACATCCATAAGTCAAGTCTCAGTCTGAAGTCTACAGCTCTGGTGGTTTATAATAAGAGCTTTAGAAGTGGAAATATACAACAAAATTCAATAAAACATTGAGCTGAAAGATTTCATTGAAGCTTCTGTAATACAGACATGCTGACATTTATTTGATCATCATCTTCAATTCCAGAAACTCAGCATCAGGTGGAGATGCAGCGGAGATCGTGCAGCACGTTGTGCTGTCTGTACTTCAGGGTGCGTGGGCGGTGCAGAGTGGGAACACAGTGGCAGGTTTGCCTGCAGCGTGGAGCGGCTTTTTTTTAAAAGTCAAAGCTAGCGTGTCCTCTCACCCCGAGATAGCACTCCATGTCTCGTGTGGAAAACATGCTAATGGACCATAATGCAGCTAATGGGCCGCATTAACCACACTGTCACAGACACTCATATTAACATTATGGCAACACGTAAAAACGCGCTGGCTTCAAGTCCTATAGAGCAACATGCAGCTGATCATATACTTCCTATTTTCACGGTTGTTCCTAAAAGGGCAAAGCCAACCACAACTATTTTGGTTGTGTTCATCAAATTAGGGATTTATAAATTTACACACTTGTTCTAATGTACGGCGGTGGATATTAGTTGATTATTACTTTCTCATTGTGAATTTTATCAAACTGCTTCTGCATGTGTTTTAGTGTTGAATAATTTCTTGGTGTGTGTAACAAACTGTCTTATGAGTTTTGTAAATAGTATCTTTGCCCGTTAACTTCATGAGAAATGTTGTTTTATTCTGTTTGTATGGAACCATTTTGACATCTCTGAGGACAACAGATGTATTTTCTCAGAAGTATTTACTTCATAAGAAAACTTTAAAAGATGAGATTTAATTTCTAAGATATAAAGAGGTAAATGTTTCCACATCTCCTCAAATTAAATGAAAGCAAAAGGCTCCTAGGTGTAAGGAAATATGTAAAAGAAAAACTTTTCATGGGGTAAAAACATGTAAAAATTCACATGAGTTTTAGGGAGAAAGGACACATCGGACAATTTGCTCATCATTCACTTTCTTCAGTGTCCATTATTCCTTTTTTAAAGCATGTTCGGGACAAATCTGCCTTTATGTGACTGTTGAAAGACAACTGATTGCATGAAAAAAAACGTCTAAACAGAGATATGATGGAGAAAGTATGAAGTGCAACAATGTCCCAGTGCAGCCTGAATAAAACACTTCTTTTTGTTGTTACTAACAATGTAAAAATATCCCCTTTTAATCATTAGTGCTTAATAGTAATCTTTTACTGAATCGTCCATATGATCCACTATTTGTCTTCTATCTGCTGCAGCATCATGGTGGGTATCTAACAATAATAATAATGATGTGAGTGTTTGAAATATCACACACAGCGTCGTGCTCACTGGAGGTCCGTACCTTGCAGAGCCTCCTTGGCTCGGTCCAGCTCCTGCTCCTTCTGGGCCAGCTGCACACGGAGCTCGGTGGCAGAGAGCACGTCGGCCGAGCAGCCTCCCTGGGTCTCCTCCAGGTCCTTACTCAACATGTCCTTCATCTGCCGCAGCAGGTGCACCTCCTCCTGGAGCTGGGCCACCTCCTCACGCAGCAGGACTGCAACACACAGAGACAAAACGGAGCTTAAGCCGACATAAAAACACGGCACAGTGTATTTTTAGTGAAAACGTGTGTGGTTTTGGAGAAGGGTTATATGCACAGAGGAATCCAATCTAACAGAGGTGTGTGAGCTCTGGATAGCTACACCACCACAGAGAGGTCTGAAATACAAAAAAGTCCATTAAACATCACCGTAGGAGGTTATGGTTTCATTTGTAATTGACATAACTGCATTGCCAAATTACTGTGGGTAATAGGCATCACAGAGGTGGGCGGGGTCCAGTAGATGAGAGGAGAAAAGGCATTGATGTTATAATGAATTTTATCTTAGCTGCTGCCCGCTGAACCTGCTCCATGTTGGCAGGAATTATGAGGAAAGGAGAGAGGTGTATGCATTTAATATTCAGTGATGACTGGCGCTTTAAAGAGCTCCTCCCTGGCGTTTGTCACAAAGACGCAGAGGATAAAATGAAAACAGCAGCAAAGAGAAATAGATTTTTCCTCACAATTTGACTCACTGAAAATGTTTCAAAGTGCTTTAAAAGGCTCAGCCGCAAAGAAAGACTTCACTGGATTTTAAAACAAGCCACAACAGGCAAATGTCACGTTTCAAGTTCACACATCAAATCTCAAAAGTGATAAAAATATGTCTTTTTTTACAGACTCAATGTGCCTGTCTAGGTGGAACATATGGAGCATAATTCATATAAGGATGAGTAGAGTCATTCTGCTCAATTTCATGCATCCTGAGGGCAGGGGGTTGGAGGGTTGGAGGGGTGGGCTGAGGAAAACCGCTCAGCCCCATCTCGCGTGGCTCTGCTATCAAGTGCCTCCCATAAATCACACTTCATACACCCACATCCCGGCTCCAATATTACTGTCGGAAAAAATAAAATCAATCACAGATGAATGGGAGAAGTGAGAATAGGTGACTGAAAATGCCAAAATACTGGGAGACAAATTCAAGACAGAATACAGATTGCACTTTGGATTTTTAGTAAAGGGTGGAATGATTAATTTGCAGTGTGGAAATGTACAGTGAGGACCAACGTAAAGAGCCAGAAGTGGATTTCCAGCAGCGTTCGTCATTGCATTTGCTTTGCATTCTGCAGAGCATCAGTGGAAATAATCCTCTCGCTCAGTTTGCCCACATTGCTCATTTAATACTGCGTGGTATCTTTTGCAATTATTACATCATCAGTGAGATTAAGAAATCTGTTAATGATTATTTAGGAAATATTAAGCAACTTTACATTTTCACCAGACAAAGTCTGGATATTACAGTCCTGTATTCTTAGCTTAGAATGAGCAAAGCCTCGTTTTGTAGAGTTTTGTTATATTTCAGAGAGGAGAGACAGAAACAGTTCAGCTGGTTCTTTGCATATGACAGTCAACGTTTTGAATATTGAGTCTTTTAAGTGCAGACTGGACTGTGTAAAGTATCTTTTTCCTAAAGTTGAACCTCAAGTAAAGTTGTCAAAAGTATTGATACTTCATTATGTTTTCTTTAACAAAATGTGTTTAAAATGACAATCTACTTTTATTAAATCCAAACATTTAATATCATCAAAATATCAAAGTGCAGAAAGGTGCAAAAAGGGTATATTTTGTTTGTCTAGAACTTTTATTTCTTTTTGTTGTTCTTTTGTTTTTATAATCCAATAATAATATATTAGGAATATATATGATGAATGCATACTTTTACTTTTGATACTTACATTCTGATGCTGGTACTTTTGTACTTTTACTTAGTAAGTAAGTTTTGAAAGCAGGACTTTTATTTGTAGTGGAGTAATTTCACAGTGTGGTATCCAAATACTATTTCTGCCAGTGATAATATAACATAAAACCCCACAGTAAAGGACTGGAGACCCTTTTGAATGGATCCAACCAGTGGGCAGCTGGCCCTCCTGATGTGTCGGCCTTGCTTGGACCGCATGATGTCACGGCTGGTAAATATGGCACCTGAAGTGAACACGATAAGCTCCACAAAGTGTTTCTATTTTCCTGTGTATTTCCTTGAATGTGTCACCGGTGACAGATTTATTGTTGTTGTATGATGTTGACTGTCACCATTGTGAATGACACATGTATCTTTAATCCTGAGGTTCGGCCATGACATCGCGGTTCATCCCTCACTCCTCTAACAGCGGACCGGGTGCGATGCTCCCATCCTCCCCTGCTGCACCCACAGTGGTGATTGATACATAAGGGCAGCAGAGACAGTTCAACACTCCTACAAACTACAACAACAAACTATAATGGAGGATATGTGGTGTACGCTGCCTTGCTCTGATGCATTTTGAGCACCACATGGATCACTTTAGCTCTCACCTTTCCTCCCCTGAAACTAAAACGAAGCTTTAAGACCAGTTCACTGCTTGTACGTCGTGCACCTGCTTCCCAGGGCTTTTGAGTCCTTTAATTTGTGTTCACTGACTAAATGTAAGTGGCTGAGGATAAGGGCTGCCCGCTAAATAACGAAAATGAAATGTAAAAGGGGTTATTAGGAGAAGGGTCGAGAGAAAAACGTTGGCGAGTGGAGTGTCATTACACAGAGGTATACTTAATGGACCCGATAATAGAACCACATTTTACGGAGCAAGTCAAGCAGCAACGCCATTATTGGCAAACCAAAGAGCCGGCCTATTCTGGAAACCACCGACCGCAAGATACAGTTCATTGGTGTTTAAAAATCCTATAATAGTCACAGACCCGATTTGATTACGTATTCATTAAGTTTGCATGTATTGATTGTGCAATGGCAGCAAAACAGGGAGTCATAAATAAAGGACAAGGACACCGAAAAATATGTATTTTATCTTCAACAGCCAACCCATAAATACTGGCCAACAATAAGTGTTCATATGACTCTCACTCCTTTATACAATCCAGCTGCTCCTCTGATAACTGGGGCTCTCTATGTCGCAGATAAAGTCAGCAGTACAAATCTTCAAATGCAAAATATAGAGACATTGATTTAAAACCTCCCACGGTAACTTGTAATAACCACAACTTCACCACAAAACATTTCACCCAGCTGTGAGATTGATCACAGTAGAAGGATAGATAATGAATCCAAACATAATTATATAAAAATTGATTTCACCGCAGCAACAAAGAGAGGAAACTTCACTTGTTATTGCAAACTGCTAAGGTGTAATTTTACACTTCCTGCAGTTTATCACAGTGGGACATCGCAAACTAATCACAAAAGACAGGGAACATGGTGAATTGACCGCCTCGCGGTAGCTGACTGTTAACTATTCACGGTCCAAACCAAACAAAGAGAATAAAACATGTAGTTATCTCGCAACATGGAGCTTACATGATCACCCAGATTATAAAAGACTCTCAGTGACTTTTTCCACAGCCTTGGTCTAAAAATGAAGGTCTCGTATTTTAAAAAGTGAAATTTATATTTCTTTTCTGAATAAAAAGCAGGTGTATAAAATACTGTAAAGTAGCAAATCACAATTCAGAGAGAAATGCACACAGCCCTATTCAGAACCGGTGGCTTTAAACTAACCATGAGGACTTCTGGAAGGTTGTGGTGTCACAACTATATTATCTATAAGTGGGAAATGGCACTACAGTGCAGTTACTGCCATTCCCCAGCTGCAATGATGCTGCAGAGTTACCATGATACAGTCCTGCAATGTCATACATTGTTTGTATAATGAATAACTATGTATAACGATGTTTCATATTATTTTATCTTTGAGATAGCAGCTCTCCGGGTGGTGAAAACTCTGTGCACAATTTACATAAAGAAATGTCTATTTTCATTCCAGCTCAAAAACTGTCTATATGAATATATGAATCTCCCCCTCTAAAATCAGAATTGGCATCCCATGTCTGTCAGGCTCTGTTTTTTCAGAGCAGAGCGTTTCAGACAGAGGGGTACACAGGTATATTCATATTTGTTCACATTCATATAGACAGACAGTATGGAAACTTTTTGTTAACATTAAAGAATGGAAACATGTTCTAATTGAAACCAGGAATACAAGTATGAATCTGAAAATGAACCTTTCAGGTTTCAGCATCATCCACCTTCCACTTACATCCTCAGAAGCTCCATAAATACAATACAGCAATAATTGTTTATGCTTTATGGCTATGTGTGACACAAGGATAATTAACACAAATGTCTTTTTCCAAACTGCATACTGTGCGTGTGATGTAGAGCCTATATATGTTGCAGACAAAAAGACTCAGTCTCACCTCTTCATGACATCCTCATGCCGATTATAATGAAATGCTCGGTGACTCACTTTGATGTCACAGCGCTGAATAAGACAACCAGGAGGTCTGCAGTGAAAAATGACTGGTTTAAATTTGTGCACTTTACCAGCAAGAGGACCCTCAACATCTCTGAAAAAAAAACAACGCAAAATGAACTGTCTAAGTATGCCAGAGTGGTTATTAGCAAAGTGTGAGAGCTGGAAACAGATATGTTATTGTCTTCTCCAGCTTTGTGCAGGCGAGCACCGTGCTGGAGCTCTCCAGATAAGACAGTCAGAGGTCGGGGGGAGGGAGGAGTGAAGGGGAGCGAAGACAGCCACCTATTTTTCAATGTCTGCATCGTCTCTAGGTTGGCAAAAAGCATGCACTATAGGCTCTGCATTACAAATGACAGTCAGAGTGGGAGCTTCCTGATAAGTGCAATCTCTCCTGCTCTCCCCTCCAGGACTGTGCAGCTCATTCCCATGGAGGGTCCTCTCTGCAGGCTTGTGTCCATATAAGTGTGCAGCTCATGATTTAGTATGCTCATGTATATGCAAATGAACATAATAATCTTGTTAGTTTTCAGGTACTGCATTTTTCCACAAATTTTTGGGACTTTTTACATTTTGTTTGCAATTTTTTTAGATACTGTGCAAATTAGCAAACACGTTATTGCTTATTGTATCATATTATATATAAATCTTTGCCAATTTCTTAAATAAAAGTTCAAGTTAGTGTCATTTCACCACAGCAACCGCAGTCAAATGTTCCACACCTCAACCACCGCTGCTGTTTTTAGCTTCCCTCCTGCTCCAACGTCAATAAAAACCTTCCCGCCTTAATTACTTCTCCTTCCAAACAGAAAAAAAGGAGATGACAAATACAGAAAGAGATGTTTTTGTCGGTGTGTAGGACTGTGAGCACACAGACAGTTTGACAACACAGGGTTGTGTTATAGTTTGCAGCCGCTGTGACTCTGTTGCCATCACAACCTCGGTACCGGTTGGGATGAGAGGATGCATCAGGGTCGGATGTTTGCTGACTCTGTGCTGTTAGCTCAGCCTTCAACACCACCTGTTCCCCACTGGCTGACAGAGGCAACACAATTTCTGCTCCTGAATGACAGCAACCACATAAGTCTGACACACAGTCTGACATACAGTTAAAAATATTACCTGAAAGGAAATATCCAGAACCCAAGTGTGGGTTCTATTTTTTTTTTAGCTTTGTAAAAACACAAGTATTGTAATAATCAGACAGGTTGTAAATAAGCCAACAGTTTAATCACATTAACTAAACTAGAGATGCATAGACATATGGATAAATACTGATACCAGCTGATCATCTGCACCGATCCAATACCAATCCTTAATCAATAAACTGTATGACTCATTAACCTTGTTGAACAAAGTGTAATAAATACATCAATCTAAATAAAATTAACTGTTAAATAATAAATCACACAATGGTAACTTTCTAAGAAATCTTTATAATTAAGGATTTTTCTCAAATCTTTTAAATGATTAAAAATAATCAAAATCTCAGTATTTAATGTATATAATAGGCTATATAAATATTCAATAAATTGGCCCCACTTTCACGATACTTGTATGGACCCGATATCTGATATCAGTATTGAGCATCTTATTTAGAGGTCAAATGAACCACAAGTGCAGTCAATATGTGTGTGAATGCCCCTTAATGCACAGTGACATCAGGTTAAAGGTGAATCAGGATGTCAGTCTGTAACTTGTGAACCTGAATATTTAACAATAACTGATCTTTAAGCCACTTGGGGGCAGTGGAAACAACTTGTGAGAGTACTTTTCTCCTTTCAGTTGATTGGCATACATGACAATGAACAGCTGCTTATTTGCACATTAACAATTATGGGTAACATTTCCATTAATTTGGAGTCATATTCCTGGACATCTGATATATAAAGCCCCAATATTCACTCACTTTAAGCTCTGGTTTTGGTCTCCACCAACTTCAGAGGGAAATATTGTCTTTCTGTCATTTGGTGCTTTATAACACACAACAGCTACTTGCTATGACCGGGACGATGATGCAGTAAGTACCAGTGACAGTAGATAAACAATTACCCAAAACTCTCTGTGAATAATAAAGATAAGAAATACATTAATAAAGCACTGCAGGATTTACTAAAATAAAACTGGTGTTTGCATTTTCAGCTCCTAATACCCAGAAATACCCCCAATTGTGAACAGGGAGTTTCTTTAAATAGTACGAGCTTAATATGTTTCTCTGACTGAAGTCTTATGTAACAGTGAAGTGCCACAGGGATTAAACTGAGGCTAATGACGACTGATCTTTGTCTCTGACTCGACTGGGGAAGAAATATGTGCATTCATTGACCCGCCCTCTATCTCTGCCTCTATTCCGTTCCAATTCCCTAAACAGAATCGCCTCTAGTTATTATGATTCATCGAAACAGTAAATAAAATCTCCATCCCCGGCCACTGATGTAAATGACTGCTTAAATGTGTGCATTTGCATAATAGCGGCCATGCATCAGATGACATGCAGTTGGTACCAGTGAATTATGAATCTGATCAGTGTCATTTCCTATTTGTATGATTTAAGCAAAACAGCTCAAACTGTCTTCCTGAATAATCCTGCAGCCTTTGTGCAACAGCTTCAGTATGTTAGAAACCAGTCGTAAAATTGTTCTAAAATATCAGCTCTTCTCTGGGGACCCGAAATCTGTCATCCAGCTGATTTAACGGTGCAAAGAGATTAATATAAGAGAAGAAAACATGCCTTTTATTATTAGAAGGCCTTTTTCCTACTGTGTTAACAATGTTTAAAGACCCTATATTGTACCAGTTGTCTTAAATGTAATATTTCAACATTGTAATCTGTAGAGAGCTCCTTCTACAGTTGGACGGTTGGACGAGTATATCTGGTATCTGCGATTGGATGAACATTGACTGTTGGTGATTTTTTTAGCCAATTTTCTCCATTTTGTTATGCTAATTTAATGGTCCAACTCCAAAGAACGTGAAGAATGAGTGAGAGCCGAGCCACGGCCAGCCAGCTGCGGCAGCGAGAGGCAAAGGGGAAAAGCCAGCACATCTCACTCTGTGACTTTACGGTTTAGACTGGAGATGGTTTATGATGAGTTAACAAGGCAATTAAGCTAGTCTTACTTTGTTGAAAGAGAGAAACTTGAATTCAAAAGGTGTACGGCTATATTTTCTTCTGTTTGATAAGGAAAAAAAGGTGAAAGAATATTTCCTTTCTTGATTTTTGTGAACTTCTTTTGTGACTTTATTACACTAAAGAAGCTGACAAAGCTTGTGGAAAGGAGCAAACTTATTGCTTGATACTCAGGAAACAAAATGAACAGGTTAGTTTCTGTCACAGAGTGTGATGTGTGATAAACATTGTTTCTGCCTGCTGTTGCTGGTTGGCCATGCTGTGGCTGTGGCTGCAGCGGCAGCGTGAGGTGAAATGCTCCACACACGCCCCCGTGCAAATATATATGAGCTATCACCTGCTGGAAAACTTTCACATATCGCCCAACCCTAGATCCTCCTACTTTTACTGAAACAGCAGGACTCAGAAACCAAAGTTGCAGAAGGTCCAGCAATCTGTCAGTGAGTCCAGTGGCCACGAGGCAGCTGAAATTGGACTTGGCTGGGACGGTACTGGAGGTTGAAAATTGATAGGGAATGACAGTAAGTGTCTAGAGGGGGGAAATTTTTAGATTGGTTCTCCCTCTTCAGAGTGAGTGAGAGGGAAAGACCGGGTGGGGTTCAATTTTTGCCTGTTACTGGAGACAAAATCAATTAACGGGCCTATTGTTCCCACAGAATCCTCATTCAGCCAGCTTGCAGAGAGAAACACATACAGCACAGGCCCACAGTATGGAGCAGCCACTATATAATGGGCACACTGCACTGTATGCAGGCTTCTTAACAATGTATAAATAATAGAGCAGGCACACCAACTTCAATGTGTATTTCACAAAATAACTATGTGATTTAGACACATAATGTGTATGTGCTGCTTCAATTACTGCAATATAATATGCCATCTGACAAAATCTACTCATCCTGAGACGCCACACTGAGTCCAGCTACCGTGCTACATAATCGATTCCTGTAAACATACATCCTCATGAAGAATGTTGTATTTAATGACAGGACAATGCTGTAAAAAAGTGCAGCCCTGGCAAGGCTCCAGCAGAGATGAATGTGTCTATGAACAGTAAAACCTTATCCGCAGTCTGAATGCAGAGCATTTTGTACCACAGTGGTTCAGGACAAAAGGACAACCCAAATCAGGAATGTGTTAAATAAAAAAGGGAATGAAAGAGCAGCCGGGGTCAAGAATTTGAGCAAGGAGGGCTTTCATGACGGGCGGCGACGGCCAACATCCTCTTATTTGTTTTGGATTTGGCGACTCAGACCCTGCTTGAATAATTACATTCACACAGAGTCTCTCGAAAACCCATTCAGAGATGCCACGCTGGGTTAAAAGCTTAACCCTTCTCCGCACTCCTTTGAATATCCGTGCAAATAAATAAATTATGGATTTCAGAATGCTCATGCTGGTGTGATTGAGATTGAGATTTGTGAAACCTTTCTTCTCTAACCAAACACTGTGAATGAAGACAAACAGCTAAGAAAACTTCTCATAAGCTCCAGAGATGAGCCAAAACACTCAGAGGGCAGATGAGTGGAGATGTCATCTTACTGTCTCCTGTCCAGTTCAAAACCTGACCAGCATGCTTCATCACTCTGTGGGGTAAATGAACTGCAGTGATGTACTTCACATTAGTAAGTCTGCAATTTTCTTTTATTCTAACAACTATAACTGCCAGCATACACAAACTTTTTTCTAACTTTTTACTCTTCATACAATTTTATTTTCACAATTATGACCTAATAACCTCAGTGCTCCAGGTTACTGGACAAATAAAACCACCTGAAAATGAATTTCAATATATACCGTTTTATATTTTTACATGCTAGTTTAAAGACAAACTTTGCAGATTTTCAACCAGCTCTGTGTCATTGCAGCACAGGCAGGACGTGCAGATGAATGACTGGTTGTTGCACCATACGGGAGACTTTTGCTGGTGGAGGAGTGGGGGCGGCTCTGCAGCACAGAGGCGCAGCTCCTCTGCATGTACTCTCTGAGCTGCAGTGACACAGAGTCGGTTGAAAATCAACAAAGTTTCCCTTTAAGTGAGTTGTTCCAAATGTTTAAAACACTCTTCCTCCTGGGCTTATTTTGGACTTGCAGTGTTACAAATTGTGAGCTTCTGTCTTCTTCACTCATGCTGAAAAACTTCCACACCGACAATCACGTTTTTTTGTGGTTGTGTGTGACGCAGGTACCTCTGTGTGTGCAACATGCATGTTGTGTGTGGCTGCGACATTAATGTCTGTGCTACCAGCACTTTACCAGCTAGACTCCTATAAAATCCATGAGAATCAGCAGTGTAATTCAGCAGGAAACTACATGCACGAGAGCCTCCAGGCTAATGCGTCCCCCCCTACACGGTTCCATTTCCCTGTAATGATTATATCCCAGGAAGCACATGAATTTCATGGATTTATCCACAATCTAAAATGTTAGAAAATTGGCACAGAGGGTTATTGAATATTCTATGTGCTCATTGGTGTTATGGGTGCCTTTAAGGAAATACATCATAATTCAAGAGCATCAGGTTTTAATCTGATGAATTATTCAATTTTCTCTTATTCAAACTCAGCAGAAATGCTCAGAATGGTATTTTCATTCAAGTGATACATTCTCCGTCACACACAAACACAGAAAGGCATGTACAAGCTCCCACACACTGCTGAATGCATGATGGGGCACTGATTAATGTTTGCCCTTTGCAGGCATGTATGCAAACAGCAGCCATTATCTGACCTTTAATTCCTAAGGGAATCAGTTGGTGTCCTCAGGACAAACAAACCTCACTGGACAAGCTGCATTGCAAACATTGTTCTACTTTGGCTTTTACTTACACTGCCTGGAGATTTTCCCTCTCTAAAGCAGTGAGTTAAAACAAACTAGGTGCACTTTTTATCATAACTTACCATTTTGTAAATGATGCTGCTATATTTTAGAGATTGGACTGCATTTCTTTTTTGAGTCTCACTAATTTCCATAAAGTTTGAACATCGAGTCTGCTTAATATTTATGAAAGACACAGTGATGCACAGTAAGGTGCTGACATTTTCAGAACAGTCAGCACTTGAGCTGTGTTGCCCTTTAGCCATGTTATTAATGTTAGAGCTTTATCTTGAAGAGACTCTTATTTTGACATCAGTTGTCATGCTCAAGAATTTATATCACTTCCTGTTTGAGGTCTAAACATTTTGCTGCTTGCGAGCCACAATGTGAACGCCACAGATCAATGTGGTGAGTGTTAAAAATCTGCCAGAAGTGCAGCAAAGGTGATGCATCACTTTCACCCGCAGGTCCTCGTGAAAGCACATGTGCACACTTTCACATTAGATCCTGCACACGTCACTCAAGGAAGATTGGCAAAATATATTTCATAGAGTCTTTCATCTCGAGTGAGATGCAGGACTCATTAATAAAAGTCAGTGTGTGTGTGTGTCTCTCTCTCCGTCTCTCTCTCTCTCACACACACACACTCATCTTTATGGACCATTGATAGCAAATTCATCAGTGGCTCATGACGGTAGTAACGCCTCAGCTCTGACTGATGAAGGCAGCCAGCAGTGTCTGCTCTGTCTGGGAGTGCTTTGCTCTGGATTAGCTAGTCAATTCTCATGAGCAGAACAATCTCCCTGCGTCGCCCGAGGAGATGACAGGGTCACGCCTGATGAAAACGGGAAAAAAGGGAAAAAAACACATCTTGCCTTGGGGCACTCCATCACAGAAATCACACTGTAATATTCTGTATTAACGGAGACAGTGATGAAGAGATATTGGTATTCAGGATAACACATACTGGGATGGATTGCTATTTATTGATGAGCACACCAGTGTGAAGCCGAGCCTCGAGTCCCCATGGTCTTTAGCCTCATATAAACTCATGATCCCTCTCAAACTGGAGGATTATAAAGAGGAGACTATGAAGATATCATTACAGTTTATAACATGTGAATGATTGGGATTATTCAGTGGGTTAATTGACATGTGGCCAAAAAAAATATTCAATTTACAAGCAAATAAAACAGAGTAAAGCTGCCAATCTAGAACCAGCAAAGATTTCTGCCTCTGCTTGGTGCTTTCACCGTTCAATCCACAGCCTGAATTCCACAGAATTCAAAGCCGTCACCGTTAATTCACATCAAAGGCATTTAAATGACGATGTCACTCACTGCGTGACTCCCTCCCTTCTAGTCAGCCTGTGTCGATCAAGTAGTCTACGCTTTAACATCACAGAATCTGACATCCACATGCTGGCAAGCCTATTTCATGCTTCAGGTCCTTGGAGTAATGGGGGCTGAACTTGTGCGAGAGTGAGGTTAGAACAGAGCTCGACAGTGAGCAAAAAACTGATCAGACAGAAAGATAGGCAGCAATCTCAGCCACATTCCACCGCAATCTGCGTCCGTTGGCTTAAAACCCTCTCGTGTGTCTGTGGATGGTATCTGCCCCACTGGCCAGAACTTGCATTGTTGTTCTCTGAACGACCCAAACATGCAAACACTTACATATATCAGGGCTGAGGTGAGGATATTTAAGATTTTACTAGATTGTCAACTGGGTTTAATTTAAAATATTGCCAAATAGGCACTTCTGCTTTTTCGCTTTGACACCAAATCCTGCACCATTATCTTGCTGGTCAACTCTCTGTCCAGACCCGGCACATGATGAGTAAAATCTGACTTCTCTGTGCAGACGGTTACAGCGTAGAATCGATTCCACCGGGTTTAGCTGCGATACGGACGCTTATCACAAACTCACCCTGAACACGGCGAAGCTGGGCCCGATGTTGATAACAGCTCTGCAAATTAAAGTTATTTTATATATTTAAGTGCTGATGCACGAAAGCTACCTTCATGGGTTTATTTTTATTGTTTTAATGATTGTATGAGTTGTATTTTCCTACTTTTTTCTTTGGTGGACTGAACATGGAAGATTTTACAACCATCTTCATTTTGGTGTCCTTTTAAAGCATTACATAAGCAGCCCTCGCTCTCATTTTCACAGTCTGTACTTGTGCTGAATTGACAGTAATCCGCCGAAACAATGCGCTTGTTTTAAAGTCTTTCTCCAATCTATGACATGAAAACCACAAACAGGGGGATTAGCGTCATTCTTAGGCTGCAGATGGGCAGATAGACTGGACAGCATTAAGAATTTCTTCGTCATGGAGCTTAGCAGCAGAGTTTCCATGAAACTGGAAGAGCTGCAGCTCGGGTCACGAGGGGCGGACAGTTCAGTGGGAGATAAGATAGCTGCTGGATGGGATGATAGATGGATGGAGCCATTAAAATACAACTGGGAGAGACAGAGCCTGCAAATGAGCCAAAATGGTAGCCCTGCCACAGCAGTAACAATAAGGGTGGCAACTATCCTCCTCAATGATCTTTTTCGCTCCAAGTGATTAATCATCCTCCACTGTTTTGTATTAGTAGGCATTCAGGTGGCTAATAAATGCTGCAAGAATACACACAGATCCTATTCTAGCATATTGTAATTGTAGAAATATACACTATTTGCCCATTTTGGAGGATAACTAATCATGTGTGAGTTGCAGTCTGAGTTGGTGAGCTAATAAATTGCTGCTTTGCTCAGGTTTTTCCTCCACATGGAGGCTGGAGTTTGTGTTTTTATTCCGGACAGCGTACACCAAAACACGATGAGAATGTTAATTGGTTGCATCAGGACAGGCAATTATTGCTGCAGGTTATGCTTGATGAGCTGTGCTGGTACGAACATGTCATTCACTCAGCCATGATATGAAATAGCATCTATGTGAATACACAAGCTATGAGCATTTAGCTTCTTTTGTAACATTTATTTTCACTTTTTTTCCCTTCTGGTTCCATTTTTATTGTTACGCATTGTTAACATCGTGCTATTATGTTTACCTCATTTTCCCCGGGTGTTGCTATTAAGCATATTGCACACAAATACACAGTTATTTTCAGAGAGCAATATTGCTGTGCATGAGTGGGAGTCAAATAGATAACAAAGTAACAACTTCTGATGCAATGGGAACACTAAACAAGCTGTTTTGGAGAGAGATTTCTGTGAGTATGATCAGGGCCTCGTGCCAATGGCTGAATGGAAGACTGGTTTAAATTCCACAGATTCATGTTATTAGGTGGAGGAGCAGATTAGCTGCGACAGGTAGCTCAGAGGTGTCTGGATGTGTGTCCTGTCCGACAAAGCAGGTTTGCATGCGTCTGTGTCTGTGTTTGTGTGCATATTGTTGAGAAATGACCTTTGGTGCCGAAGGCTAACAGTGCTGTTATTTATAGTCTGGGCCAAATGGGAGGGCAGACACTGTGTCACCATGGATACTTCATCAAACTGTGGATGAGTCCACACACACACACACAGAGAGAGAGAGAGTCAGCCTACCTGTGTGAGGCGGCTCTACCACTGTGGCTAAACCCTGCACTCCTTCAAATCAACCAAACGAACACATCAACAAACATGCTCCTGTTGCCAAAAATAAATACCGCCACCTAGATGAGTCAGGCCAAGGTGACAATAATGATCTGGCAGACAAATTAGAGTACGAAGGTGCCAAAATAATCCTGGTTGCCTCTCGAGATACTCGATGAGATTCTGAGACTGAAATATGTAGCTAATGGTTCTTGAGTTACATTTATTGCCAGTTTTCCGAAATGAGCGGGGCGTCTGCTGACAGCTCCGGTAAATAAAACTGCAAGACTGAAAAGACTGTCACTGCAAATGTGAGTTACCTTTTCAGTGACTTCCACAGAGCAGGTTTCTGTCATCCGTCCATGTATATTTGATGAGCTGAGGACGGATGGACAGCGCCTGAGAGCAGCTGCCTGATTTGTGATAGCGACAAAGAAATCAGCCAAATTAATCAGAGGTTTAGCTTCAGAGTAATTAGATGCCGAGGTGTTCAAACAGAGAGATAGACGGAACATAATAAAGGCTGAAATGAGTCCATCCTCACTCTGATGCACAATTACTTCATGTTTTGCAGAATATATTCACAAATCTGACTTAGCATGACTCACGATTATTACAGATGTTTTACTATCATCCCTGACTCGACTTTGACGGGCAGCTGATTATCTTTAACTCCTTCCAAATTGCCTTGTGTGTCTGCCACAATGGGGATAAACTAGCTAGCTAGCACCCGAGGGGGCCGCTTGTTGCATCCACCTGCACACAGTCAGTGTAAAAAGGCAATTACACAGCTAGGACCGAACCCTGCTGCTCATGCAATTATGTTGTCAAACTGAGCCTGCTGGAACACACACACACACACACAC
>CAFUXE010000297.1:344594-376048 GCA_903364295.1 Serranus cabrilla | reverse complement strand
CACACACACACACACACACACATGTAGTGATTGACAGATATGCACTGATGGACATGAGCATGTGCATATAAATGCAGGTTCGCACCCAGAGCTCTGACCCGACCCAGAGTGAGTGTCAGGTCAGTCAGACAGTAGCAGGCTCACCAGTGGAAGCCAGCAGCAGCTTCTGGTTTATAGCCTGGTTCACAGCACGTGTTAATCCACAGGGTTGGACTCTCTGTGGCATCACGTCACTCATCTGAAAACACTGACTTCTCTCCGTTCAGAGTCGAGCATCTGATGTTTGAGGTGAAATTAACACAGAGAAGATCAAAACCAGAACATTTCTCCCCGTTATTCTGTTTGGAAGACATCAACAGCAGGTATGATTATATATAATCTGCTGCTATGGTTACAAGCAATAATGGCTGCATGACTAATGTTGTACAATTTCAGTTTGCAAAGACGGGCCGCAAATTACCTGAGGGGTAATCACAGAGGCCGTCACAGAAATGTGAGACGGAAAGGTGAGTAACTGAGCACAATTGCAAATACATAACCACACCTGGGATAGTGAGGGTTAGGCAAAGACAGCCATCCGTAGCCTGCAGGTGTTTGTTTTGCTTTGAAAGCACTAATTGTGCCACAACCACACCTCAGAGTTTAGCCTCGAGGATTTATTAAGTGCTTGAAAAACATACAGTTTGACCAGTTATACTCCACATTTCTGAGCACGTGGAATTTCTACAAAACGTAACGAGCAGAAAACACAGTGTTTATCTGTCCTATGTGAACTTTAACCTCTGTGTTTGGGCTATTTTTAGTTCAAGGTTGAAGGGCAGGTGAAGTACCAGTATACAGATAAAATGCAGGTATTTGGAAGCAAAACAGCAGGGCAGATTTTCCCAGAATACACTTGTAACTAAATGCTTTTTCAGTTAAAAAAGTCTGAAACTGGCTGACTGAGCAAAACTTCCCGTGTGAATGTAAAACGTGCATTCAGGCTACAAACAGCAGCCAACTGCCCCAGACCACAGTGTTTACAATAGAAACAGAACACAATGCCTTCTTTACATGGTTAGAAAAAACTGTTGTTTGGAGACAAACTTTAACATACAAAACCACCAGACTGTGATCTAGCTGTTGACAGGGAGCCAATCTCCCCAGAACCAACTCTGAACAAATACTCTACTGCACTGGAACATAATAATGATCATTTTGGTCCATTTTGAGATCATGACTATTTAAGATGATAACACATTGACACTGAAACATTCAGTTTTGCATTCAACCAGTCCATAACACATGTTTGTATTATGGACTGGTTGAATGCTAAACTAAATTGCCCTTCTGGGACTAATAAAGTATTCTGAATCTGAATCTGAATCATTATTGTGAAATCGAAACACAATAATAATTATTTCATGACCATCTTGTTTCATAATATTAGAATATATAACGCCTATATACAGAAACAGATCAGGAAAGTGCAGATCACGGCCATATTTTTCACTATTAGATCTTATAGGTCAAAGGTCATTTCCCCTAATTAGCAGCCATAAGTCTCTACATACACCAGATCACTCTTTACATGTCAGTCAAAGGCTCAGCTCAAACTCACATTAAAGACAACTGACTGCAGAAAATCAATGACTGGTGGAGTCTTTCCTCTGCAGCCACCCTGAGGTCAACTCAGTGCAGGTTAAAGTCTCCCAACGGCTCAGCACCAAAACAGGTGATCTGCTATCAGACATGACTCCCGCCAACACGTGAACCCGTCCCTCTTCAAACAGTCTCCAGCAGTCCAGAAACACACTGAATAAGACACCTTTTCACTGTTTGAAAGTGCAGCAGTGAAAGTCACATCTTGTGGTAACGCAGCGACGCTCGTCTTTCCTGTCACTCACCGGTCTTTCCCTGCTCCCCGTCGGACTTCATCCCCTCCTCCGGGGGGAGTTTTCCAGAGGATTCCAGGATCTGTCAGGTGTGTGCTGGAGGCGTTCAGGTCAGACACAAAGACAAACTCCACAAATCCTCCTTAATAAAACTGGTTCTCACTCAAACCACGACCATTTACAAATATATATTTTCCCACTATAAGGCTCAGCTGACACCAGGAAACACATCAAGGAGCTGCCGCTGTCTTTCCCTCTGAGTGTACCTGTTCAAGGCGACTCCCACGGCTTCAGTGATACAGTACACTCAGCCCCTCCCCCTCCACTCAAATGGTTTACTAGGTAAAGAGGAGGAGCTCAGCGGGGCTGTCACTATGATTTCCCACATTATTCAAACACACACATGCGCACACACACATGCAGTGTTGAGGGGAGGAGCCCGGCCTAGGTGTTGTACTCGCAGGCAGGTGGGCGTCGATGTGTGTGCAGTCTAACACCGGCAGGCAGCTCAGCAACAGGTCTGCCAGCTGTTGACTTGCCTGAGGGTCTCAGTAATCTAACACCTTTAGAACACAGGGAAACCTTGAGCGCCATTAAAATGACCACTGCAGTGGGGAAACACTTGCCAAAGACACAAACAATCCTCCAGAGTCAAGTAAGCCAAACAATAATGGGCGGCTTTAGAGCTACAATCATGGGATCCACACAGGATATTGTCATCATTAAGTGAATTAAAATAAAGCTCAGTTTTAAATTGCAATAAACTTTCCATTCTTCAAATGATCTTTTAAAGCCTTTTACATTTTAATCAAAAAACATCTTTTTAATTCCTCTGGTTGGCATGGAAAGAAAGCAAACAGACGTCTACTCTTAGTGCAGACACAGGTGCATGCTATTTGTTCTCCTGATGTCTGAATGCGTCTATTCAAACACCCCTGCAGCGACACGTCGTCCGAGGCACGCAGGTGAATGAGGGACTGACGATGTGCGAGCAGTCACAGAGAAGGAGTCCTGATTTAAAACAACGGAGATAAGCCCGTGTGTTAATTAAGCTTTATTAATCTGCCTGCAAGGACAAAGATAAAACCTCTTAAAATAAGCAGAATGATGAGTCAGACTATAAGAATGATCCCCACAAGTAAAGTGCACATGCAGAATTATTCATAAAAAAAAAGGCAAAACTGCATTATAAAAGACTCATCAAGCGCTGACTGGATTGTATCTCGAAGTTATTTTCCTTTCATGCCTGTTATCATGTAGAATAAAGCAGCAGCTCTCTGTGGAGCCTTCGCATGCCAACCTAATTATTATCAATAAAATGGTTCTTTTTTATCAGGTGTTTCAGTCACAATCAAAAGGAAGTTTAAAAAGTTCCCACCTTACACTTTCATATGTGATTTTGTTTCTATATTTCAGGGATTGAAGCAAGAAGAGATGTAGTGTTGTCTCTTTAAGCCCTGATATTTACATTAATATGTGGGCCACGCAGCCGGTGTGCTGCTGCAACAACCAAATGAGTCCACCCCCTTGTGTAACAGGAGCCCTGTCCGGCCTCCTGGTGGCCTGTGCTGAGTCCAGATCCTCTCAAGCTCTATTAATCAACCAGGCCACTTTACACTCACACAGATATTCTTTAAAAACCTGCTTCCATAACAGTGGAGCAAAACAATACAGGTTGTGAATAGCAATTTAATTATGTATCTGTTAATCAATCAACAATAATTATCTACTGAACTGTGCTTAATTACATGGCTCATTGGAGCCTCTATTAACTCCCCACTGACCAGAAAAGGATGTTCTGGGCTCAGCAATACAAATCACCAAACTGTGGACACGTCGATAGAACACGGTAAGCTCGTCAACAACCTTTTATTCTGTGACGGAGATGAGGTGAGGATATAATGGGACTGACGTCCTTAATCACTAACTGAACAGGTTATATCACTCATGATAGACCAGACTTGCATGTAGTAGAAGAATATAAACTAAAATGTCTCTTTATCTTCTCTCTCACATAAACACACACAGTACTCAGTCCTCTCTGTCTTCGTCTCCTTCCTCAGTCCTCATAATTGCATATGCTACTATGATGCATAAAATTTGATTTGTGGTTGATGGTTGATTGATGCATATTTTTATGGATTGGCTCCCACAACGGCCGGATGGGTGCCACTGACACATGCATTACTAATGAGCGCAGGCACAGGAGGACCAGCTGCATTTTCATCATCATCATTCAAACTGTGTATTTCACGAGAAAAGACGAAGACAAACTGTTACTTGAAATAAGTTTGAATGAAATCACTAAATTATTGGTTTGGGCTCAACTAGTCTGACTAAAATGTTGAATATAAGAAAAAAAAAGCTGACAAAATAATCACTGAATCAGTAAATAATTCAGATTAAAGGTGATTTCAGTCGAGCTGATGTTGGTATGAAGAGCCCATGTGTACACTTCAGTATAATAAACCAACATTACAAAACGGTCTGCGATGCCTCTTGCTATTATCTCAAAATCAATCAATAGCTGTGCCAGAAACCTTGATTGGGTTCTCTGCAGAGTTGATCATCATTCAGTGTACCATCCCTCTCTCCGAGACAATAAAAAGCTAAAGAAAATAATCTCCTAATGTCTATTGTGTCCATGCATAATGGACAAAGTGAGGAAATTGAATACTGCCGACTCAAAGGGCGCTTTGAGCTGCCTCCTCCTCCTCCACACTGAAACGATACGCAGCAGATTAAAAGCTGAAGGTGCTGGCTCCAGATGACTGTGAGGCTTTGTGCTGTAAACATGTGTGCGCATGTGAATATGTGACGATTTCGCTTCGCGATAGCACTCAAAGGTTGCTCAGCAGAAGGCAGGGAAAGAGCTGCTGAGCTACTTTGTACCACACAACAGGAATCCAGTCATTGATTTTTGTTGGACCTGATTTTCCTCTTACAGTGACAAGGTTGCTTCATGAAATGGTAACAAAGGCCTTTTAATGCCATAGAGGAGGGAGCTTGCAGTGCTTATATAAAGCATGTGCCTCTGCCGTGTACGATTACAAATCCAAGGACGAGATATGGCTCAGAAATTTGTGGGAGAAAGAGAATCTGAAAAAATCCATAATCATGGCATGAGACAAAGTGGTTTTACCATCTCAAATGAGATAATGTGAGTAAGACATCGCTACGATTGTCACTGTGTGCTACCAATCAGCCAACAAAAAGGTGAAAAAGCGTGCATACTTAACAGAAACAGAAAGCAATATGCGTGGAATGCATTAACAATAAAGCCTTTGCTTGCTCAGTAGATGGCAGACTACAGCATATTAATTACGCTATTCTTGTTCCAGATCCGTTGGGACATGCTAGAGCGTAAGGTAACTAGGAAGTGGTCCAGCTGCGGCTCAGGCCCAGGCAGACACTTATGAAGATGAAGTGCTAATCAGCAGGTCTGTTGGGTTTCCTAATTAAAAGACTGTATTTGGCACGCGTTGGCTATTTACACTACATTAAGACAGCATCAAATCACACTACGGGGACCGGGGAACAACAGGATATTAGCTTCCTGTGACATGCATGGCCCTGAATGCATGATGATAGAAAAAAAAGAAGATTTGCATGTAAAAAGCAGCACGGGTAAAATTGCTGATGCTCACCTTGTAGGATGCAGCACCACACACAAGCTCACACACGTGTTTTTACATTGGGGGATGCCTGGAGGTGATGAGCCGAGAGCACTATCCCTTAAATGAAAATCAATGGAAGTAGACAATCTCTCTTACACTGCAGTCAGTTTGCACAATACCTCATAAGACAGCAGCACCACTTCACTCTGCCAAGAAGACGTCAACCTTTCATTGTTTACGTGAGAAAGAGATGAGAGTAAAACAGAGAGACAATGAGAGAGAGATTAGGAATTAATTATGTGTGCACGCGTGCATGGATGGTCAACTTTCCATCACTGCAGCTCTTTTCTGCCTTGTGAAAAAGGTGGTGTCCATCTTATTAATGCCTGTCTCCAGCACCGCCTAACTGTCTTTTGTTGCAACACACAATGCACTTGATAATGGACACCCTCACCTTGTGATTTTACACTTTCCCGCTTTCCTCGTTTTTCCCAGCACTGGAAAACCTTGAAACAACCCCTGCACAAAAGATCAGGCCACGACTCTCCACGTGTGAACTAGAAGAGGAGAAAGCAGGCCAGCTGAGAAGATGATGAGAGGAGGAGTTTATTATTACCTCCACCACAAAAAAAATGGAAAGAGGGAAACATCACGGTCCGAGCGATTGTGAAACAATAAAGGGTAAATCATGTCTGGATCACACACAGCAGCTGTTATGTTCACCGTTGCTTGAATTTTCAAGCATGTCGCACTTCTAGAAAAAACCCAATGTGTAAAGCTGTCAAAGGCAAAAGCAGCTCCCCACTCTATGATTCAGTGTCGATTTGCATTTTAACATAGAGATGTCGTCAACATGGAAGTTCATATTAAGGCTATTGTTGGAATCAGGCTGTTGAGAACAGAAATAGCACTGCGTTAAAAAAAATTACAAAGGAGTCGCGCTGGTGTGGGCGTGCTGATGAAAGCTGGTGCTGGAAGGTAACTAAGTGCATTTACTCCAATACTAAACTTAACTACAGATTTACTTTAGGCCATTACTCTCAGTCTGTGCGACTTTATGCTCTACTACAGAGGAAGATATTGAAGATTTTACTGCACTAAATATCTTTTTAACATAAGTACACCAGTCACTTTGCAGATTTACAGAAGTAATAAACATACAGTGTGGACAACATATAAAATATATTGTCAAATATAATCAGAAAATGACATAGACTCTTACGGTTCAGCCATAGATGTATCATTTAACACCAACAGTATATAAAACAGTTTAACTGAGAACCAGTTAAAACATAAATGCTGTTCACTTCTGTTATATATAATTTTTGCGCAGTAAACTGCATTATTGATGTGTATTTATGGCGTGGAGCCAGTTCACCACTAACAATACCTGATTATTTAAGGAAACACCCAATGGAAATCAAGGCACACAGCTAATCTTTGTTTTTAATGTAATTTATGAATAAAATAGTGTTATTGGAGCCTCTTGGTGTGCTCTGGCACTTTGATTTATTGATTTACTGTTGTTGACATCAGTGTCAATGAAAGAACAATAAAAAAAAAATGGAGAGGGACGACCTTCATAATGAATACCTTTGCTTTGATCTTTAAGTTGCATGAAGCTGATATTGTTATTGAGTGTTCAGTTAAGCTTGAGTAACACATGCATGTGTTTGAGGGCTTATCAGGTGTCAAACACTGCAGAACAGTTTCTTATTCTCTGGAAAGTAGTCAGACCATAAATCATTCCGTCCTCCGCTGACAGTTGCGAGGCGAGGAGTGAAATTTTGACATTCTTGTTTCAAGGCATTTTACCTGGAATGAGCACAAGCAAATATCTGATTGGCCGATGCAGTGTGTTGCCAGATGAGGTTGCATTAGGTCTGCAAAAGATTAATTCTTTTTGCAGGATAGCCCTATTTTTCCCCCAGCGCCCTCTGAGCAGGGACCCCCTCTGAGCCAGAGCTGGTGTCACAGTGTTTTGTCGCAGTGCTGTTTGTCAATCTGACACAGTGTTTCACAGGCAGAGTACAGAGTTAGCTGACGCCTATGATTGCATTTTTTAAGTTTCTAACATGTCAGTGCATACTTTACCTAAGTGGGCCACCTGTGGATAACTGCAGCGGGGTAAGGAGGAATGCTGAGGTCCCGGATTTGTTGGGACCTTCAGGAGGATGTCTCGTAACCCCCTACACACCCACCCACCTTTTCACTGTTTCACCTCAGGCAAAGCACATACATGTGGAGGGTGGGTCATCGTTAAAATGTCAACTTGTCTTTTGTTTGAAATGAGACCTAAGGGTGTGCAACCTTATACTGTTGATCTACTGCGAGTCTAAAAAGTATCTGCCACACACTTGTTAGCTTCCCTTCTGGATTTCTGCTTCCTCTCTACTTCCTCACGACACGATATTAGATTAATTAATTAGACAACAAGATATTTACCAATATCACAAAGTCTGGTACAACTTCAGTTTGGTTGAATTCAGGGGCCTGGGAGCGATATCATATACCCATTTAACACAACCTGATACATTAATTGACATCTAAAACAGGATTTTGCCATTTTATTTCTAAGCTCTTTCAGATATTAAAATAAAAAACTAACCGTTCTTTTTTAATACAAAGAGAAAAATTTACATTCTGTTCACTATCAAGTGCAAGTTTTTTTATGGGTCAACTTAAAGAGCCTGGGATGATCTTTTAATTAGGAAGTTCCCAAGATATGGACAGGGAGACTGTCAAAGTAAAAGCGCGTATTAAAGACGTTATGCATAGTTGTTTGTGCATTGCCTCGATGCAGTTGGATCGTTCTCTGGTACACCAATAAACCGAAGTATCGTTACTCCCCTACTCATCACTACGACAGTGCGTCCTATTTTAGTAGTATAGTTTATTCCTCGGACCGATCTTTGTCTCCACCAGCTGTGTTATTAACATCTCAATTCTCCCTCCTACCAACATTCATGTTGTGTAATCAGTGAAAAGGAACCAGCAGCCACCAGGTGCCACTCAGTTCTCTTCCAGATCTGGCAGCTCCGACAGCCACCGTCCCTCTCCGCCATCACCTCCGCTGCCAATTCACTCCTGCCAGACGCCAGCTCAGATTAGCTGCCCGTGGGCCTTTTTAACAGCCATTTGAAGGGCAGGCAGAAGCTTTTACAACCGGTCACCGGTTGTACCGGTTGGCTGTTTGCCCCACGTCAGACTCCAAGGTGGAATTCAGAAATAGAAAATACACCTCTAGTCGCACCTTGGCGCAGCACTTCACCTGGATGTTAATCAAAAGTCTAACGAGGTGGAAGGGAAAATTTGGGAAACGGCAAAACAAACACATGAATACGAGCACCGTGTCTGCTGTGGATGACTGATGTCCTCAGGGTGAGCACACACACTCTGTGAAGCAACTTTATTTCTGTTTGGATCCATAATCCTAATTTATTGGTCATTTCTTCTTCATGACCATGGTACTTAATGACACTTTATAACCAGCACGGACTTAACTTTACAACCACACCTTGAGGCCCCACGGGTCCAGCAAGTTCTTGTGGTTAAGTTGTTATATGCAGATCAATAACAGGTTCATGAAAAAACAGGATTACGTTTAGAATGTTTTTCTGGTCTTGACGGGAAACGTTTAACTGCTTAAAATCCATGTGCCAGAAAGGTAAAAAATATGTACACTAACAATTTGATTTAACTCAAATGGCACTGTATGAAATAAATATCCCAAAAACAGGAAAAGTCTATTTTAAATAATATGGTAAAATTCATGTATTCATGTAAATGTAAAAAATTTGAAGACAAAGTATACACTCCAAAGGTATTAAGTATATTCTAAGAAGGTATATATATTTACTTTCTTGACCTCCCTTGTGTGCTTCAAAATCCATTCAGTGTGACTTGGTGATACTATCTCCGGTGGACTGAAGGCTTGCTGAGCTATCAGACGAAGGTCACTGAATGCCCGTTTTCTGTTTCTGGTCCATTTACTAAAGAAAAAAATGATGTGCCGCCAAAAAAAATTTCAGGCCGTCTGAGATCTGACAATTTTGGATGCAATGATAGTGCACATCACACACATTCAGCTTTGAAGTGGGCATATTGCTTAGCAACCGTCCCTGCAATAAAATGAATGAAGACATGCGGTGAGCACTGCGCTGACCTGTGCTGTGACATCTTCTATTCTTATGCTTTTTTGTGTGAAAGTAGCTTGGGTATTTAAATAAAAGCTTTGATGGATTAATTGAATAGCACAGCTCAGGATCTAAATTTAGATCACAATGTAGTATGTGGCACCGTTAAATGTTTGAAAATATATCTACGTATACCTCTGTGGTGCAACCTTCCTGTGAAAGGACTCTGGGGGAATAACGGAGAGATGAAAACATTTAGAAAAATGCTCAGCGGAGGAAGAGAGGCTGATAGAAGCTTGTGTCTCTGGGAATTTGTCAGAGTTTAAGTGCAACCAAGTGTTGCACACACACACACGCACACGCACACGCACACGTCATCCACTGATGACGTATGTAATGTGTCCTTTGATGACTGCTCAAATTAAGTCTTAAATCCAGACCTGAAATGTTCACTTTTCTGACTTTCTGACCTTTGAGTCCCACTTGTCAGCGGCCTTCTCTAATGAAGCAGTTAGAAAGTGACAGTTGGCAGATAACCACACTGCTGCTCTGCTCCCTTTCTCAGTATTGACCTCTCCGTGGTCTTTAATGGAAAGGCCAGAGGACAGACACACGGGAAACCCCTCCGTCTATCAGCACATGTGTGTGGATCCACAGTGTCTATGTGGATTATATCAACTGTGACTTAGGTCTGTATGACCTTTTCTCTGCCTCTTCTTTTCTCTGGTCAGATGAGCAGTCTGGCTGGATTGTGTCAATACTACAAATCAGATTTTAAAGAGGACAATACAAACAATATCCAGGTATCACATTCTAGTAAAATGATATGAGTCACATTAGAAAAGGTCAAGCATAACTACAGCCACTGAGCATTTATGACACCCATTAAAATACATGTTTGATGATCAGATTGTGATCTGATGGTGCAGATAGTGGCTTTCATCAATCATTACTCCTATGTCAGGAAGATGGCTGTTGAGGTCTAAAACATACAAATTAGTCATATTTGGCTGCCTGTACAAATGCCCTATATTGACGTTTTTCAGCACCGGCCTATAACACTTTCACACACGAGGGAGGGCACACATTTCAGCCCAGATATGAAGAACATCACCATGTTGCAAGAGAAAAGTCTTGATGAAGTTTTCTGCAGATCTCCCCTTTTGTAAACATAAAAACATTTTCAAGCTGAGAGAGCACTTGGTGGACATGAACCTCCAACACTGCATTTCAAACGGAGGATGTCTGTAACGTGTCTACAGTATTTGTCCTGCAGTGCACTGTGGGTTCCTGGTGCAGCAGCAGCAGCAGACGGCCGCCTCGCCTCTAAAACAACTGACAGCTGCAGCAGGAGGAGGGACAGAGGAGAGAGACGTGCAGATGTTTTTGCCAGACAGAGTCATTGGATCTCAGTCAGACCTGGACACTGGAAACACATTACTACCAGGTGTAAATGTATTCAGGTAAAATCATATCTGGATGCTTTTTAATTCCAGGTGTAAATGGGTTAGCGCTCTGAGTGGCTGTTTCTGAGTGTGTGAATTACAGTGGAGAGGCCTGGATATTGCTGCTGGAGGCAATTTAAGTGCCACCCTCCCAATGGCTGTAAGAGGGCTTTGGTGGGGGCAGGTATTTTGGAAAGTGTCAGCGCATGAGAAAAATGGAAGTGCTCAGCAGAGACCACTCGACACATGCACCCACACACAAACCTTCGCATGCTCCGTTTCTTTATTGTTCTTTTGTTCGTTTCTCCCTCTCCTCCCTCCTTTGCTGTATGATTTCCTCTTGTTAATCAGAATACATTCACAGGCAACACGATGTCCTTAGGCAATCTCTCACCTCTCCCCCCTCCTCACCTTTCTCCCCCCCTCTCCTTCTGTCCCTCCTTTCCTCCTAAGCCTGTTTTGTCTGCGGATGCCCTGTTTGACGTCTTTGCACTGACCTTGCTGTTTAAACCTGCCCACATGCCAAGTTTCACCCAGCTAGTGATATCATTGCAAGTTAATGTGCAGAAGCAGCAGCTGTCCCCATAATGATACAGTGCTCACTGCTTACGTTTGTTTCCCCTCTCCTTCGCTGTCTCTCTGTCTCTCTCTTACTGCAGGCCTGAGATGAATTTGCTGATAACACAGCCCCTCAGTCCCTCCCTCTCGTTCGGATGAAACGTGCTGTGATATACGTGGCCTTGGCCACTGCAGGGGTTGTTGGTGTGTGCTTATGTGATTTTCCTGACTTTGCACATTTACAGCACCCAGGAAACGACCACAAACCTAATGCAGCAGCTGGTTGATGCTGAAGGAGAGTGTGTGCACAAATAAACACGATCATATAAAAATGTGCATATAACTAGACTCATGGAGTGCAATACCTGCTCTACTGACCTCCAAATGACTCCCAGAAATCTTTCAGCATGCTCTGCTACTTCATAAATCTGATGCAAAAAGCTGTTTCCAGCTAAGCTGTGACAGAAGAAGTAATCAGATACTTAAAGAGTAATTGTACAGTAAATACTAATGCAGATGCAAAGAAAAAAACACTCAATTACAAATAAAAGTAACAAAATTATGTATATTTTATCAGAATATTACCATAATGATAATATCATAACTTGTGTTTATAGCTGTGTTGGGTTGTTGAATCTCTAACAATACAGAAATCTATAAACTGATCATGGGTTTCATGTATTAAATCTTAAGTAACTCAGATCAATGCAGTAAAGTGCAGAATACAGCATTTCCTCTTAAAATGTAGCACGTAAATGATCATAAAATGGAAACACCTCATTATCGATCTCAAGTCCAGCACTTGAGTGAATGTATTGGTAGAAATGTGTCACCATATGTGGGGGTGGAATGTAACACAGCATACCACTGTAACCAAAAAGCCCTTTCCTTCAAACAGTGACTTGTGAGCAGCACTGTGAGTATCATCACGACATCGACAGACGCTAATAGGAGAGAAGAAGAACTGGCAGCCAAATAGACCCCTAAGCAGGACATTCTAATGAGGAAAGGGCCCCTGGGGGGGTACTTGGGTGACACTACAGATCCATACTGGAGCTGGCAGCCTTACAGGATCCACAATCCCAGAGACGCGTTTGTACTAGTGCCATCGTTAGCTACTTTGATCCTCTCGACGAGACGCCAACTCCTTGAAAGAAGCTTTTGTCATGAAAGGCTGAAACATGGAGACAGACTACAGATAAACAACTGTTCCTGCGTTTGTCTGGAGAGCTGATGATGCCCATACGTGAGACCCATCTGACCACCCAGTTAGATCCAGTCGGGGAATAAATAAAGACTTTAAAGTTTATAGGCTGCTTTTGGGGGATGATTCATGGTGACGCAAGTGACGGAAAACTAACAGCAGCATTGTAAACACAGATACAGAACTTGATAGAATTCAGTGTTGATGGAGCCATATTGTCGCCTCATTTTACAGGAGGACTTGAAGGCATGAATGCATTCATTGTAAAACCAATAACAATTCAGATTGTCCTCATAAGAACCATCAGGATGTCTCCACTAGCTTCCAAGCCGTGAAATACTGTAAGCACACAGGCAACTACTGACTCAGCTCACTGAGTTGAAACATTTTTTGATTAATTTTTCACAATTTCCCAAAACATAAACAGCTGGTGCATTAGGCCCAAAGGAACAGTATAAACTGTTGTACTGTGGCAGAAGTAGAGTCTATCAGAATTGGGTTTAAACTGACCATATCAAACACATTTGAAACTTTAATTGGTCCCCGTGTTTAACAGCATCTGACGTGGTTGATTTATACATAATGAACCTAAACAAAATGCAACCACAATAAAAATGCTCACTTACTGAGTCAAATTGAGTTACATTCTTCTTGCCAACACAATGTATGTATTTAAATACATTCTTCAGGACTATTATTTACTAACTGTGTTATTACTGTACAAACTGCAGTGAAAGTGATTATTTCTGCCCTGCTGGTCCATCCAAGCACGCAACAAGAGGCCAAACTGCAAGAATACAAACTATACATAAACAATCAGCTGGTGACATGCACACAGACTGAAAGAAGCAGCTTTTATCTGATTAGCTTAAACGACGTCTGTGATGCTTTTTAAACACAAGACTTGCTGAGTTCATTAGGAGGCAGACACAACCTGGATCGCAGACAGAACTCGTTAGCAAGAAAACATGTGCGATGGAGGCCCGTCGTTCCAACAACAGGTGCAAACTGCAGATACTGACAACAGAGATGAGCTGATGCAGAGGTGCTGCAGTTAGCTCCTCCCGCTCTCTTTGTCTACTGTGTCGTGTGCGTTTATGCTTGTGTATTTGCATGGATTCATATGTATGTCCTGACACCTTCTCAACTCTTCACATACGGACAGTTGTCACTTCTTAACACACTGGGTAGTAGGTTTGGGTCATTGTGTGCAAAACTCCATCGTCCCGTCAACCCCCCATAGCATCGTCAACAGTCGATTCAGCTGTCTGTTTGCTTTTCCACATGGCTAGAGATTATACAGAACTGTATACGTCTCCACTTTCCCAGAAATGCTAATGCCAACTCAAGCATCATAAAAACAATAGCGGCCTTCATCATCTCTCTACAAATGTTACTTCTAGCTTTGCGAGCTGACAGTGGCATCCAAACACAACACGTTTGTGTTTCCTCGCTATGGATGGCCTTTTCATTCTTATTAACACTGAATGAAAGATGTTCATATCAGCCTTTGTTGAAAGCTAATGGTATCCTGCTATGTCGAACTAGCTACCTAGCACAAAGAGCTGGCCGAGAGTTAATTCTTTGGCTGTTGAAAACGCGAAGAACTGGTTCAAGATTAGGCACCGGCCGTCGATCTGCCTTGGTCGAAAAAGGTATATCTACACCTTAAAATTCACCAGTGCAGTATTATTCAGGCAACTGTTGGTTGTCATTTCTATTGACCACACACATCAACTCACAATCCCTCCCTTCTCACAGTTGCTCTGTGCATCTAATCCTGCAGTGGATGGTTGGTTTACATAGGAGTAACATGAGAGCCTGGAGCGTCTCATACAGAAAGTAAAGGGTGCATTGTGCATTAAACGCTGTGACATAAACGCGTCGGTATCTGACGACCTTGCAGAGAGAACTGTCTCAAGGCCCTGCCTTGTCACAACATCCCGCCAGAGTGTCTCTGCAGTAAAAGAAACCTTTAAGTCAACCAGCTCTGCTTCAACAGAACAGATCAGATGTTACCTTTGTCCAGGGAAGCGTCTGGAGAGTTGAAGTCCATTAGACTGCTGATTTCAGTCTTGTAGCAGAGGTCAGTGGCCGGCGGCTTCTGCCTTGGGTGGGAAGAGGGATCTGAGAGAAAAACAAATGACAAGCTGTGTTAAAATAACAGAAAACATATGAAGGGATTTAGACGGATAACAAAGATAGACAGTGGAATTCATTTGTTACTGGAAGCAATATTTGAGCTCAAGCACGTGTATCACTACCACTTTCAAATAAACACAAAGAGGAAGGGAATGACCTTGGTGACATAGTTAAATCTACCTCTCACTGATTACTATTAGATTCAGTTGTGTTTCTGTGTGTGGATCATGTGTGTTTAAGCATATAGAAGTGCATCTGGAGCTGTAAAATGTACTTTTTAACTAGCAATAGCAAAAACAGAACAAGAAAAGGCCTGTGCACACCCAAACTGCATGATAATACATGATAAATTGAAGTTCACATCAGTGTAACTGTTTCCTCTATGTACAGAATGCACGAGGAAACAAAATGATTAATGCAGCACATCACACATCCCTCTGAATATACACATAATGAACTTTTACTCCTCACTCCTTACACTGAACTAACTCCACAGTAGCTTCCAATTCATCAACACAGCTACTGTCTCTGGGGACAGCGTGAGCACCCCGCTGTAGCAAAAAGCATACAAGCTTAAACACATGCAGGCGCACAAACACAGTCGCTACTTTGAGGGACTGCTGCATATAAATATTAGCATTTTTATGACCAAAGTGTGATTTGATTTCTGGTGAGGTTCAGTGGTTTCTAATATAGTTTTGGCCAGCCTCACCAGTGGCACGTAGTGAATGCATATTGAGTGCATTGCTCCAGGTCACCTCACATAAAAGTTTTTTTGCAAGAATTGCTTTGTCACTTCCAAAATGTGCAGTCTACTTCTGCAGTCCTCCCATTCCAGCCCACAGAAGCTTTTATTCCAAAGTAAAATTCGCAAAAGGTCACAAGTGTCACTTTTTGAGGGAAAGTGGTCTTTGGCTAGAAAATAACTAAAAAATGTTAAGATTCTGCTACACTCACACACACATACACACACAGAGTTGAATTCACATTCCAACAAACTACATCTCTCCCACTTCACTCTGCAACCTCTGCTCTTCTCTGGCCTCCTCATCCTCTTCTCGTTCCTTCTGCCATCAGTCCACCACCCACCTGCTCTGATGCTGTTACTGGCTGAATTATTTGCAGTAATTGAGCACAGATGTGTCTGGGTGAAGAGCTCGAGGTCCTGGGGTGGTGCTGTCATTATGGCGAGATTAGTCATCGCACTTGTCGAGATGGACTTTATAGTGCGGCAAATAACAGCCTGCCAGCCTGTCCCCACCTTAAGTGATTGGTAAGGCTGCATGAAGGCAGTTTTTTTTATAAAGACTATGCATAACACTTTGCCACCCAACACCTTGCAAATCTATAATTTTTCAAACTTGCCCACAGTGCAGCCTTTGGCACCAGCAACACAGTTGTCAGTTTTCTGAATAATGTTGAAATTCGCAGTGCATACTTATCTGCTAGCTTCAAGCTGCTGCTGCCCAGTAGCCTCATGAAAATGTTTTATCTTCCCTGCATCGTGCCCTTGACAGGCCTTCACCAACATTTAGAAATTTACCAAGGGAAAGGGGATAAGTGTGGTGGAATAACTGCAAAGGAATGAGTAAGCTGTGATGGTTGCTTGATGTGAGTGGAGAGGAAAAGCTGATACGGAGGAGAGAAGGTGGATGAATGTTCTACAGAGGGAGCTCAGGTGTGACTCGACATATTGTTTACTGTACAAGCAATGACGTTAGGTTGAAACCAAAATATTACATGACCTGAAAAAATGCACTGAGTTAATCTTCAAAGCTTCCTTATTAAATGCTTAGTCACACTGCGGCATTATGAACATAAATAGAAATGGTTCATTAAACCTAAAATGAATGAAAACTGCTCACATTCCAGTGCAACACGTTTCCTTGTTAGCACCTGTTGATGCTTCCCGTACTTGATGAATCTGTCCTTGTATTAATGTGACATAATTGTGATATTGCCACTGACACGATAACTTATTTGTAAGCAATCACTGCAAAGACGTAGGTGGGTCATGTAACAAAAATTATGCAGTCAACTCCTTATTTTGAGACAGATTGCCCACTAATGTTGGGTTTTACAGGCAGCCTTGATAACAGCAGACAGAGCGGTGCCTTTTTAATAAGAGAGAGCAAGAGAGCAGTGAGTTAAAGATCCATCTCTAGAGTAGCAGGATGTAGTCACAAATTTGGTATGTTTCCTCCAACAATATCTCAGACCTAAACGACAGAATAGACTGCTTGTCAGTACCTCCCATAACGACACATATGAGTGTTTTTCAAAATGACCCATATAAACGTTTTGAGGCCCACGGTACCGAGCGAAGCTTTCTTAAAATAGCCCATACACCATTATACATTCCATAGGTTTCAGTGAATGGAAGTGGTGCTACAAAACCGCTGACCTAGGTTTAGGGCAAAAAAAAAATCCTGGTTAGGCGTTATAAAATATAAATGTAAATGTAAATAAATAAATAAATGTATGTCAATACCAGAAGAGAAGAAGTTACAAGGGTGCCTTTTTTTTTTTTTTTTTAACATAAGTTACGTAGAAATGTAAGTCACATAAAAATTGTTTTACTTTTGTTTCACAAAAAGTAAACAATTTTTTATTGTTTGTTCAAGTGCAGTTGGAAAAATCAAGATCATAAAAACTGATTAAAAACATAACTGTTAAATATATATTCAACTTGTGCTACAGGACGTCACAGAAATGGGTAATTTAGTGGCACTCCCCCACTGCTGCACCACCCGACACTAATCTGCTGCAAACTACGCATGATGGCCGCCTCGCATGTCCTGCGTCTGTTTGGAGTGTTGGTTGTGTGTGTTGCTATGCATCCGCAAGATGCTTTGCACACACGAACACATGCATGATTTAAAGGCTTTTCATATTATCTATAATGGCACTACTGTCACTTTTTCTTCCGTGATCTCAGAATTAACAATATAGTAACCTGCAGTGTTTATTATTTACTTCCTGCAAATCCAGTAGCTCTTCACGGTCTGACTTCCCTGGTGCGCCCTCTACTGGAACCCTCCAGTAACACGTGTTTTACATGAAGCAGCTGGTTGGGGACGTGAACAGCAAGTTTATCTCCAGCCTTAGAGGAACAGCGACAGAACGGTCTGGCGGCGGTTCTTGTTATAGTTTCGGCTTTCATGACTTGCAGTGATGTGTGCAGTCATGTGTATTTGCACGGCAATGAAATGGCTTTTTTTTAAAGTCCACACTGAGTTATCAAGCAGGTAATTGTGATGTTTTTGGGTCACTGTCCAGGCTTCAGAATCAATGTTCTTTTCAACACACTGAATATCTGGGTCTGGTAAGGTCAAATTGCCTCATATTGATCTTTTAGTCTTTATCTCAGCTCACTAAAGTCAAAGCAACACTGCAGTGACACAGAGGGTAGATAGACAGACAGCGCCTGGGAGAAACAGACTGGATGAGATATCACGGGCTGATAATATAGAGGAGTTCTCGAAACAATCAAAAACATAATCTCCTTTGTTGCTCTGACTCTCTCTGCATTCGCTACGTGCTACACTGCACCTTGAATGAGACCAAAGCTTTCTATAAACCTTTGCTTTAGCTTGTTGTATAAATCATGTTGAGGGTGATCTATTAAGGATTTGAGATAAGAGCATCATTTCCTCTCCCTGCTTCCATCTTCTCTCTCTGTTCTTTCCTCATTTCCTCACATGCCAGCAGGAATATTATCTGACAAAGACGCGAGCGCACCTATCATCTCGCTGCGAGTGTGAAGGCGTGCCACACAGCTTTCATTTCCAACTTGCCTTCAAATTAGAGAATCAGTATGTTTGCAGAACCTAGTACGATACATACATTATACGTGGTAATTAAAAGAGAAGGACATTTGGAAATACAGCAGGTTAGTATGGAAAGACTGTTCATCTTTTAACTAATTTAATTAAACTTTATGAACTGAGTTACAGTAAATTAAATATCTTTTCTACTGTCTAAAGTCTCTCTTTTAAGCTGTAAAGAAAACAGAAAGCTTGTGGGGAATAATTTGATGTTCTCTTCATTTTTTTTCTCCAAGGAAAGTTTTATAAACACAATAGCAGTGAAGGCATGGGTAGCAATAATCTTGCAAGATATATCGTGGTCATAAGAAAGCAATGAGCTGCACTGCAGCAGAAACATTTTTTAGAAAAAGACACTGATGAGAATTTATCACACTTTAGAGCTTGGCTCTTTTTTCCTCACAATCAGAATTTCTCAATTCACTTTATCAATAAGAAGCGTTTAAAGCAGCAAAGCACAGAGCTGAGGGAACAGGTAACTCTGCTGTGATGAAATAAATGATGATTTGGCCCAGAGACTGGAACAACTGTTGTACCCCATGTGGCTTTGTAATGATGTAATTATCCAAATCACTGTATTCCTACCAAACAGGGTCTACCTGCACTGAGAGAAATTTGTCAGAGAGTTGCTCTGAACTTAAAACTTTGCTAAACACAGTTATAAGAGCACCTGGATGTGGAAACAGAATCCAAGAAGACATCAATTTTTTTCCCATAAGTATTTGTCGTTTTAAGGCTGTTTTTGCTAATCAAGATTGCATCCTAATAACTATCACACCACCATCCTGTCAAAATGTGGCTAGTAACCAACCTCTTGATATAATATCAACAAATATGGAGGGGATAAAAACGAAAACCTCAAGGCTGAAAACAATAATGACCTATGGGTGATATCTTGGGGGTTATTTCCATTTATTTTATTCTGTCAGCTAATATATTAGCCAATAGTAGCCTTCTGCAGATATAATAATATATGCTCTATATAATATATACAAGTTAGTGGAAAGAATAATGCATTGCAGTACAGAAATTCAGAATAGGGTTGAACGTACGTTTGAAATGATCTTCTGGTCATTTTGAAAGGTGCCTTTCCCCCTCGTTAACACACTGTTCTTCTCTGATCACGAAACCTGATTTACAACAAAAGTGTGTCTTCATTGACCCTGACGACCTGACTGTGGATTCCTTTGGGAGTTTGATGCTGACCTTTACAGTGTTGCAGTAGAACTTACATGGACGGCTCAGCCTTTGTCAACAAGAGCCCCCCGCTGCTCCTCTTCTCAGCGGGGATAAAACACAAAATCCTTGTCAGTGAGGAACGCATCTCCCAAAACAAACTATCCCCTCATAATAGAAGGAGCAAAGCCTCCTTTACCTCCCCGAGTCTAAAGGGAGATTTGGTTCAAACTACAGACATCATTGTGCATTTGTTTAAGAACTCAGACACTTGCTTGTGGGGATCCAAATATTTAGCAGTCGGTCAAAAGGTAATCCGTGACGCCGAGGGAAATATTCAGGCGCACGAAGCTCCAACACTTCAACACATGTGAGTGTTGTCATTTCTGTTACTGTCAGTGCCACCGAAAATAGGTCTCATTTTAATATCTCTGATTCCCAAAGCACATTATTATTAAGTGTGTCTCCATTCTTCTGTCTGTGTAAAGGTGGGAAGCATTACATTTACATAGGCCCACATGGCTTTTCCTACAGGATGAAGTGACAACAGTTTATATGTCACTGTGTATTTCTCTGTAATTGGCTATGAACACTGTAATGATAGCCACTATATCAAAGCCTGTTAGCTGTTATGGTTCTCAGCTGTTCGCACAAACACATGCTTAACATTCCTCTTCTCTTTTTCTTCCTGAAAGGTTTGCCGGATGACTTTACTCCAGGTTAACCAGGCATAATAATAACACAATCCATCTTATGGAGACCTTGATACCTTTAAATAGCAGGAAGAGGACCCCGATGCACTATTAAGAAGTAGAATGATTGAATAAAACCACCAATTTACATCCAGTTACTGCACTAGAATACAGTGCTTTACATTCACAGAGTTCAGGTTCACAGGTTTGTGAAGATTATTGTAGAAGAAATTCAAGCAGGCACAGCTGTAATGAGCTGAAGTGTGCATGATTATGATATAAAACTTCCCATATTGTAATGCTCTTCTGCTTGAATGTTCCAACAGTCTTAAAGGAGAGATCGAGATGAATTACTAGTCTTCATGGTCGGACAGTTCTCTCTCTCTCTCTGCTCTCACATTCCTGTCACCACCCTTCTCCCTCGAGTCCCCTCTTTTTCCTCAGCTGACTGACTCCACCACGGCGACGTCACCTCTCCTCTTCCTACCTCATTTTCTATCCTTCCTCTGTCGCTGTTTAATGGGGTTCCCCAAGCTCTTCACTCTTCTGAGCCTGCCATATTTTATCTGCTGGCACAGCGCAGGAAAAGACGACGGCTGGAACAAAAGAAGGCCCTAATGAGTAGTGGAGGTGATTAAGGAATGAATAGGCGCTGTTGCTGGAACCTTCACCCAGCCGCCCATGTTCGCCGACTCGGTCTGCAATCTGCAGATAGGCACTGCCTCTCTTTTCTTACATCTGCCACCCGCCTTTAATTGCACTGACATTCTCTGGTCCCGAGGCTGCCGGACTTGTGATAAAGCTTGCGTATTCATGCATTAATCACCAGCAGCCAGGACAGGCCTTTCCCCCCCTGCATCACCTGCCTCAAGACCCCAATTCAAGGTGCCCTATAAATATCCCGGAGATAAATAGAACTAATGGACCAGGGGTGTGCTTGTGGGGAGCTAGCGCTTAACGTTTAGCCGCCCACGCTAACCATCGGCGATCTCAAGACAACCCATTGTCAATTCATATTGTAATGAAAGGCTGCTGAATGTACTGGGCAGGCCATTGAAAAGAAGTGTGTAAGCTGGGCATATTATTAGTTGATGTAAGGAGGACTCGGGAGAAAATGAGCTGCAGCCTGAGAGACTAAAACCGAGGAGAAACGGGCTTTTGTCCGCTCGTGAATGTCATTTTCACAGTGGCCATCAGAGGAATGAACACATCACCACTGTACGTAGAGTGAAAAATGGCCCATTTGCTGTGCTCCATGACAGACCAGGGACAGGTGCCTGCAAGCACTACAGTTTTAAAATGGCCTAGCGCGGCCACTTCAACACGTATTTATCCCCGGTATCAAGCACTTTGGGAGATGGAGAGCTGTGTGACAGCTCCTATCAGGAAACTGAATGTGTCCTCTGACAACATGTTGCATTTATATCTCATTTGATAGGCTTTGAATTATACAAGAATTGTTTAACCTCCAGTATGTTCTTATCTTTACTGGCAATCTCCAGCAGCCTGCTGTAGCTGTGAGGATGTTTACACTATATGCAGAGATAATGAGGGATTATAAGTGGCTGTGTTAATTGGAGGTAACTTCAACAGATAGAAGCTGAGACAGCTGATGTTATTTGATCCGCCAGTCCTCATCGTGTTCATCATGTGTGAAGATCTTCTGTGTGGTAAGATGGTGCAAAGTTGTTATGGAGATAAAGTAGAATGCACGTTGACAATTTTATAGATCAACTAAGTTAAATTACAGTACAGTTTGTGGGTGGAAAATCTGGAGTCAAGTTTTAAGAACAGTAAAGGAAGTTATTGAATATTTTTGGGAAATATGGTTTCTCTATCTCTATCTGTGCATTAAAGGTGCAGTCTTGCTTTTAAAAAGAGCAATAATTTACTGTGTGCAAGTAATGCATGATTTGGTAAATGCATCGATGAAGCTCATCAAGATTCAGACACACAAATAACCTCCTCATAAATGCAGAGCAACTTTCCAAACAAAAATGAAGAAAAAGTGAAAATGAGGCTAAGGCAAAAGCCGCTAACCGCTAACGGTGCAGCTGCGTCTGCTTCTTTGTCCTCTCTGAGGTTTATTCCCCCAAAACGATTCCTGTACAATCTAGAATATTCCTTTGAAACACCATAATACTGCATTAATTATCTTCTGACAATATTAGCAAAATGCACCCTGGGACTTGGCATTACATCACATTACTTTAACCAACCATGTTATAATGGAAAAAAGAAAAACTGTGAATACTTAACAAACTAATTCAAAATGTGCCTTGAGAATGAATATGAAGATATTTGAATAATTATCCAAATGCAATTACCATATGCAAAAATCCTCTAAGGTAATATTGAAAAATAAATCCTCTTCAGCGCCCCTCAATTTGTTCAGAATCAATTTAATAAATACCATCTACACCAAATGTGTTTTATGAGCAGCTTTTAACAGCAATTATGACTTGAAGGCAGTGCAAAATTATTCAAGTGTAGTATTCTCCAAAGGACCTGAGGAAGCTGTTGTTTTTCTTTCATATCCCCTCGCCTTGACAAAGCACAGCCGTGTTACGGGCATTGTTTGCAGCTTATCTTTTAGTGCTGCTGAGTGTATGGTTTTATAATATGATAATCTGCAAGCATTTCATCTGAAAAGCCACTTAACTACCAAAGTGTTTGTGCTGAAAATGTAATATTCTACTTTTGTGTCTTTAATAGGTTTCTAATTGAGGTTCTTGCATTGGGTGGCAGGTCTCAGAGGAAAGGTTCAGCCAAAATGGACAAAGTCGTTTCTCAAAATGGTTACCAATTATTTTCTGCTGAAGACCATGATCACATCCAGATTGAACTACAGGTGTCCTTCTAAGATTATACTGAACGTCAGCCCTTAACAACAGTAGTACAACCATCACCCGTCCTTGATGATCTCTGCAAAAAGTGAATAAGTGATGAATACAAGACAAATATCTGGCTGCAATCAGCCTTTGGTCATTATTTAATGTAATTATTTCAGTATTCACATAAAGGCTTGTTCAACAGCTAACGTGAATGCAAACACAACTAAAAGAGATGAGAACATTACTCATTATAATGTGAAAATAAAAGTGTACAGGTCCGTGTTCACACCCATAGTTTATTACTTATTTCAGAATTCACTTAGAATTTTAATCAATCCTCTGTCTTAAAATGACATTTTTCCTTCAGCACTACCATCATGTTTTGGCTACATTTGGAAAAAGAGCCACCAACCCAAAATAAATGCCAGAATAAAGATGTAACTGATTGCAAATTGTTGTCCTTCCAAGTACATCGTCCACGACAAAAAAATATTCTTGGTACTTTAATAATACAAATGCTTCATTGACAAAAGCATAATGTTCTACAAAGAAGACAGAAGAAACTATTGATTTTTGTAAACCTTATACAGTTCTCATATTTTGTTGGTCTTCAAGTGCAAAACTGTTAAACTGAAAAACGACTGGATAAGCATGCAACTATAATCATTGTGCATATGAAAAAATTGCTGCAAACTGAGTATCAGATGATTTACAAAGTGTATACATACTAACTTAACTAATGTTGTTTAAAGGAGCAGTGTAGAAGATTTGGGGAAACTATTGGCAGAAACTGTTCATTCTATTTATAATGATGTTTTCATTAATGCATAATCACCTGAAACTAAGAATTTCTGTATTTTCATTGGATTGGCTTTTTGTGTTTCTATATTGAAGCTTCAATTGGTGGCATCATAGGTTCTCCTACATGCTTGGAAAGGTTTGGGTCAATGGGACGGAGATACCACTAAAAGCTACACACTGGTGACCCTTTAAGGTTGTTTTCCTAAAATAAAAGACAGAACAACAAGAGTTACAACTACAGATTTTAACTATATTATATTTAACTCCATTTTGGTTCATACTGATGATGGATCGCAATTTGGATCCTATGAATATAGATAAATCTATATGATGAGGGCCGCTGCTGTTTAGGGAGCCATTTGTGGTGAGTTTGCTGCGTCACTCAGGCAAAGATGCGCACATCTAATTTAAGAGCATAAAATGTCTCTTATACGAGCGCCCGGCCTTGAATCAGCCCAGCCTGTCGTTATCAGAGCTGCTATGTCACATAAATGTGATCCTGCATCAGCCTCGCTCCTTCAGTATGATGAAGAGCGCGGCACGTGGAGAAGGGCAGCAGGGAATCTGCTCGGAGGCTTAGTGTGCCAGCGAATGGAAGGGGACACAGTAGAAGGAAGTGTGCAAGAGAAAGAGATTAAACCAGAGCAGATATGTCAAGTGAGAGCGTGAGAGACGGGAGAGGGACGGGAAGAAGGAGAAAATGAGACACAGGGCGTAATGACCAAGTAGGAGGAAGGTTAAAAGGGAGAGGTGACAGGAAATAAAGACAATATGATGAAGTTTCCATCTCCTCAATCAAGGAATAATATAATTACACCGTGCGTGGGAAGGATGGAAAGGGCGCAGCTGCTGAAATGAACAGAAAACAGTCATGGAAATGAAAAGAGCAGAATAATAATAATAAGTAGAATTAAAAAAAAACACCTGCAGAGAGAGAGTCAGCATGTTTTCATGTTTGTAACTTAAATGTTCACATATTTAAATTGAGGCCTTTATTTGCTAACGTATTTTATAATATTTCAGAGAGACGCTTTGCACAGTCCATGTCTACCTGCTGCCCTGGTAAAGTCAGCATAAAGTCTCAGTTTATATATCCAAACAGAAATATTCTGATCCACTAATGATTTCAAGTTGATTCTCTTACTGTTTCTTGTCTTTTTGTTATGCCATTGTGTGTGAAACTCAATACTTCCTGCTGTTTCACATTAAAAGCCTTCCAGCAGCACAAACAGCATGGTCATTTCCTATTTCTGATAGGCTTTTACTATGAAAAGCAGGTCTGAAGTGTGAGTCATGGACAGCAGTGTATCACTGAATAAAATAATTATGTGACAGTAAGGCTGGTCAGAGTTAAATAATGAGAAGAGTATAGAGCCCGACAGATATAGTTGTTGACTGATATTATTAGCAGACTTTTTTTATACAATATATAATGCAGAATTAGTGTAAGCAATTCATTTTTTATTCTTTTGTCTTTATAGTCAGCAATTGACTGACACTGAACAGTAATGATGTTTATTTAGCTATTTATTTCATTCAGATGTATTCTTTACTTTCTCAGTTATCATTTATAGTTCAGGCTGACATTGTATTACATTGTTTGTATTAAGTATAACAATGTGTAACAATGTTAAATATTATTCAATAAAGTTTAATGTTTGAGAAAGTAGTTCTCTGGGTACATTTTCAGAGTGGGTGAAAAATCAGTGCACAAGTTCCAGCTCAAAAATACTGTTCTGGCCTCCATCGGTTATCATACATTTTCCCTTCTAATGAATGGGATACACACCGTATGCTTACATGTGTATACAGTTTGTGTATGAGGCTGATACAGGGACGCATATTTACCTTAGCAGCAAAAATACTTATTCACCAGCTCTCAACTCAGCTGCAGGGAAAAAGGACTCACACACACACACACACACGTCCCATTATGACAAAAAAACAGCACCCACTCCTCCCCAACTCGTCCCAGGCAGTAAAAACTCTCCCATCCCTCTCTGATGAGAGGCTATCAGCTGAGGCTCTCCTCCCTTCACTCTGAGACTCACTAACACCTGACAAATACTTGTCTCTGTTTCCTAATTTTCTCTTTCTGCCGCTGACTGCAGATCATTTCTCTCTCTCTCTCCCTCCAGTTTTCCAAAGGCACCCTGCTCCCACCTCTCCCTCATTCCCTGTCTCCCTCTGCTTCATCTCTCCATCCGCCTCTCTCATGTCATTTTTTCTCGCCCTCACTCTCGGTTTGTCTCTACGTCTGTTAGCTCACCATTCTGCCTTCCTCTCACTTGCTCTCTGCATTTGTCATTTTATTAGTGAGATACCATAATTGGAAGAAATTGGAGCATGCTGAACCAGAGGGGCTCGCAGGAGGCATTTACCTATTTTTCTGTCCTCCTCTGCCTCTCTAACAAACACACACACACACACACTGTGTTTCATTCTGTTTATCTCCAACATTAACACTCTCGCTCCAGCAAGTCTTAGGAAGCATCAGAAGCCAATATTGAGTGTTGACAGCTAGCCGCTATCCAGGCACAATAACAACACCGACGCAATATGTGAACAAGACAAGAACAGAAAAGCTGGCAAATTGATGGATTCTCCAACATGTGTTTCTTTTGTTCGTGATGTTCATAGTTATCTGCAGAGGGATGGCACTCTGTGGAAGATGTGAACCGCTGCAGAGTTTGTGGACACCCAAGATTCTTCTGTGGCTCTTGACTCTGTTGCTACTGACAACCACATCTGTGTTTCTGCTTGTGCTTGTCTCGCATGCACCACAGTGTCCATTAACTGGCTGTAAACTCTGGATTGATTGTGGTGTTTGCAGAAAACACACTGCTTCCATTTACATTTCCTTTTATGTAGCGAAGTGGATCAAACTCAAAATGTTCAAACCTAAACCCAGTTTGCATTATGCTGGGCTGTCATTATATTATATGTGTTGACTTTGGTCCTTCACCCGGTTTACATTTGGGTTGGACTGTAGGTGAAGGACACCAGGAGAGGGCAGTGAAAACTGGGGAACTCCCAGGAAAACTGGGCTGGCAGTGTCCTCGTGTGATGTGGCTGAGTGTTTGGCAGCAGCACTTGATGCCATATTGAAGACATTAAACTGCCTGCTGTGTAATTTCCCCCAAAGTGGGGAGTCTGGACTCGTCCAGGCAAAGCATACAGTTTGACATTAAACTGATATGGTCCAACAGGGAGTCTTAAACTGGGTGTAACACTGCATTTGTTTGAATGATGGTTCAATATTTAGGCACATTTGGAAATGCTTCACTTAATGTTCTTAGTGTTAGTTTAAGTCCAAGGAGGGGTTTGTTTTTCTAATGTTTCTGTTTTTACTATATTAAAAGTTGTTTCACAACATTTGGGGAGTGCATGAAGATATTTAGCTCATTATTATTGTCACATTTTTATTTATAAACGACCATGTACATCACCCAACATACATGTTGCCATTGAATGCATTGTACCAGAGTTAGCTTAAAGCTAATTTACATCTTCAGTCTTCAAATGTGTCTTTTTGTTTTGATCCTCAAAGGTCAAAGGTCCAGTAATGCATGATATAAGTATAAATATGCTGATAAACCAGCCAGTGGTTGTGAAATATATATGATTTTTATTATTCAGATAAATTAATCATAGCCAATAAATAAATTGCTTGAAACTGCTTTCACTCACACAGTATAGATGTCCCACAGCCCTTTTGGATTTCTTTATTATGCATATAAGTCTTCTGTATGCCCCTGTAAGCTTTTATTTCTACTATTTCATATTTAATAATAATATTTCATTCATTGATTGACTGATGGATTGGATTTGACATATTATATTAAAGCATTTCTTTTAAATATTATTATTGGACAAAATGTTGTATAAATGCCCTAGTTGGAAGGGTTTACTGTCCTTGTGAATTCATTCAGTTTGATAATAACTATCTGCAGCAGGAAAACAGCCTAATAAAATGAATAAAACCACAATCGAAAAATGAAGAAAAATACTTTGAACAAGAAAAAGACTTTGCTCAGGATGAGAAATGATCAAGAGGGATTTGGCCAAATTCATTCTTGCTGTGAATGATGCATTTTGTCAATACACAGAACAGTGGTATGCACTCATGAATTGGATTTTTCTCCCCAATTAAGGCTGCTGAAGTCGATGCCGGAGCCCACTCTGGGATTATGTACCTGCGTGTGTGTGTCTGTGTGTTGTTTCTGCCACGTGTGTGGTGTGATAGATGTGCCACAGCGCCAGTAATGTTCCCAATTATAACACATGTGAAAACTGACAAGTAAAAAGAAAAGGGATGATGCAAAACCAGACAGAAGTATGAGACATGTATTTATGTTTTGTTACTGTATGTGCATATGTATTCAAAATATTCATACGATTCTGTTCATTCTGCATGTGGTATTGTAGTGATGAGTGATGGGCTTAATGACTGGGATATGGTCGCATTAGTTTCAACATCTGGCCAAAGCTAACAAAATGTTTATGCATGCTTGTCTGCACCTGAAACACTGAAGAGGACAGAAATGTCAATTTACCACCAAAAATGGAAGCAAGAGCACGAGTGTTGTCGGAATAAAGAGTCGATGTCAAGTCACAGACCATCTCTGTGCTCTGCTGCCCCATGGGCCTGATAACCTCAGGCCACAACGAGATGAAGGTGCAGCAATGAAAAGACGTATCACAAACATCTGTCAATGCTCAAAAACACATCTGCACTGACAAAATCAATTAGTGAAACCATTTCATACTGACAATGACGATATAATGTTGCTCTTTCTCTATCATGAATCTTGGTCTTTCATGATTTTTTTCTCTTCTCAGCAAGCAATGATTTGGTATTAAACATTTGGTAAACGTAACCTGTAAGTGTTTACACTTTATCAAATTCCAGGATCGCTCCGTAACTCCACATTGCAGAGCAAATCAAACTGTCTGGAGTAGCCGAGTGCTTAAAAAGTTACCTTGGGAGCATAGATGGATTCTGTGTCAAGATCTGCGTCAAATTGGTCTCAGAAGAAAGGAAGCACACTCCTTCTCCAGAGAGAGCTAAGCCGCGCAGATACAACAAATCAAACAGGTTACCAAAGTTCCACAAAGCTCACGGAGCATGACGGCGCCCAGCGCTACGCTACTTATTCAGCGCCTCAGACTGCAAAACAAATTGCCAGTAAAGCATCGCTTACCCCCGCTTCAAGGCCAACCAACTGTCAGACATAAACTTCGGTGGGCTCTGAGGCGTGTTACACATCGGGCCAAATCTTTTCACAACTCAGCACTTCAGTCATCGGCTGGGGAGAATCCTGCATCATGAATACCAAATGATGGTCGTGGTATTCCCTGAGAGTTCTGGAGGACATGAGATATGGATAATGGAGCAAACTCTTCCAGTTTCCATCTATTGTTACAATACATTTTGCATACAGTGTATGTATTAAACCAGTGCAGCCATGCATGTTCAAAGTGGTCTATATTGTTATTGGAATTGTTCTGGTATATTAACTCTCTGAACCTCATTTTACTCACTGTGTGTATTTCCATGCACTCCTCCAGCTCTATGGGATCAGCACAGTCATGACTAGAAGTGTCTAACAGGTTAACACAGTTATAATGACGTAAAGAAAAAGAAGACATACATTATTTTTTTTAAGTGACAAATTATGTTTTAATGTCAATGTTTTAACTGTATCTGGTTATTCCAAACCATTTAATCTTGGTGACATTTCAGAAAAGACATGAAAAGTGATTTTTTGGAAATATCTGAATTTTAATCCTTTTTTTTGTTGCTTTTTCTAATGGAACAAATTGTAACCTCTGATCCATTCAATGGCCATCTGAAAGTCACATTTTTTACAGTTTTCATGGTACGATACATGGTGTTTTTTTTTAATGATTTTTTAAAAAGAAAAAACATGTGGGCGGGATGGTGGGGTTTAGAGGGTTAAAGGCAGACAGTAAATTAGGATGCTCAAGGCGATCAGATAAATAAGCATATGTTTTTATGTTTTTTTTTATTTCTAACGTGTTTGGTTTCGAAATGTAAGCTGTGGCTGAACATAGTTCTACATCTTCTACCTCACGCAACAAAACAAGTCTTACCGAGTATTTCTGACAGGTGACAAGTGCACTAGAGGAGCACAGCACACTCCTACGTGAATGCAATTAAAACATTAAAATGAGGTGGAAATAAAACAAACATATCATGCAGTAACATGTCACTTTGACCTTGCTCAGCTGTGAGATTCCCTGCAGCTAGATGAACTTTTCAGAAATATAGAAAAACTGCCCACAGGCCCACATGGTGGCAGCTGAGACGAGAGCAGGTCAAGGGGTTCAGATCCCAGACCGGTTTGGGAAATGTGGGTGGGGAAAGTGAACGAGTTCCTCCTCCGTCAACAGACACATCTGAGGTTGTGTTCAACAACCCACTTAACCCCTCGCTGCTCCAGCGGAGTGGCTCCACAGCCAACAGCAGATAGCCGAGGAAGCAGTGGACGACTCCCACATGCCTGCAGAGTGGGATAAGTGTGTGAGTGGGAAGCAGGATGAGGCGAGGAAAGAACCAGAGCTCGTCAACTTTATCTGGGTAAAAAAAATCACTTCAGTAATGAATGCACCTGCATCATCATCTGCATAATAAATCAGGACTGAGATGTTTGCAAATGTTCTATATTTTTATGATGTCTTTTTAATTTTATTGTGATTTTTTTTTGGCTTACTTATATTTGTTATTTATTTATTTTTAAATGTATATATATATGATTTTTCTTTGGAAAATGTGTTTATTATTGTCATTATTATTATTTTAATTTTGGCTTTATTCTTCATTTCATTGTTACATATTTGCTTACTTATTTTATGTTTTAATTATTTTTAAATGTTTATATATGATATTTTGCTTTGCAAAATTTTGTTTATTAGTATCATTATTATTCAAATTTTTTGTATTTTAATTGTATTGTTACATTATTCTCATATTCTTCATTTTATTGTTACTTTTTCATCATCTTATTCATTTTATGTTATTTTTAAATGTATATATTTGATATATTTTGTACATGTTTTTTTTCCCACATCTATTCTTTCGAACCTTTTATCTCTCTCTCTCTCTCTCTCTCTCTCTCTCACAC